>BGNK01003137.1:3360-81435 GCA_003297005.1 Symbiodinium sp. clade A Y106 | reverse complement strand
TTGGCATGCTCAGGCTGAACCACGGGCTCTGATTGAGCCACCGGCCTTTTGTGCAGTGCAAGTGGGTCGTTTTGGCATAGCATCGGACGGCAGCTGTCTTAAAACTGACTTCCAGCTTCAGCTAGAAGATGTGTACTTTCTCAAATACCATGTGCGAGCATGTGCTGTGCATCACGGTCCTACGCCTTCTAGTGGGCACTACCGCTCAGTTTTGCTGCCATCGGACGGTGCAATCAACAAAGCCNCCTACGCCTTCTAGTGGGCACTACCGCTCAGTTTTGCTGCCATCGGACGGTGCAATCAACAAAGCCTTCTATACTGATGATAACGCCACAGCTCGTAAGATTAAATCTTCGGAGCTTGTTGCATACATTGTTTTCCTCCAGCGCACCGACTGAATAACAGTTGTGAGTAGTTAGGTGGGTGGCCTGGTGCTGCCTCTTTTAATGGAGCTGCTGTTACACAAACGTTGCATCTCCAGCTTTTGGGAGCCGAGCCTCATCACGTAGTGGGGCTCGTACTAGGTCTTCTGGGAGCCTCAGGCTGCGATCACAGAATCGCCGCGGTACAGAGTAATAGACTCGTACTGTTGCCCTGAGTTTCGCTAAACCGCTCGTGAGTGGTTGCGTGTCAAAGTCAAAAAAGCTACATCCAGAACAAAGTAGAGAACAATGAAATTGAGCCTTGCCAAGTACCTGGGGCTGACAATGTCTCAGACCTTATGACCAAAAATCTTTCAGCAAAGCAAACATGGAGGTTCATAGAGTTTCTTGGCTTCGAGCAAAGGGNGTCTCAGACCTTATGACCAAAAATCTTTCAGCAAAGCAAACATGGAGGTTCATAGAGTTTCTTGGCTTCGAGCAAAGGGACAGTCGAAATACTTTTATAAACTATTCCTTTGTCGAGTCGCCATTGCTCTTGGTAGCACTTAAAAGCTTCTTAGCTCCAGCGCCTGAGTTTTCCGTCGAGCCTTGGCAGTCGTTTGTTGGTCAGTGCAGGCTTGATACGCAACACATGAATGTACTTGTTGAGCTTTGCACTTCTGTCGGTGCTTGGTTGAGTCGTCTTAGCGATTCATATGGAATCTTGGCCATACCGGTCACCATCGAAGTCGATGGAGCTCACCCAGAGACTGTGCGCNTACTTGTTGAGCTTTGCACTTCTGTCGGTGCTTGGTTGAGTCGTCTTAGCGATTCATATGGAATCTTGGCCATACCGGTCACCATCGAAGTCGATGGAGCTCACCCAGAGACTGTGCGCGTGCTGCAGAGTGCGCTTCGCCATGCAGGCAGAAAGAGAATGCATGTCATCATATGGGCAAGCACTCCATGCACGGGAGGTTCCCCGTGGCAACACCCGCACAGAGCCAGGGACGAGTCCCAATACGACCGTCACCTAAAAGGGCTCTACACAGTCCACAGGAAGCTCTGGCGAAGCTTCCTGAGCCTGGTGAACGTATCACAGGCCCTCACCTGGGTGATTGAATGGCCACAAAAATGCAGCTACTGGGGCTGGTCTTCCACAAAATCCTTCTTGAGGATGAACTCACACAGCTCAGGGCTCGTGTTTGGTTGTGCCTGTGGAATGACTGGAAATGACGGTTTACCCGTCAGAAAGGTTTGGAGGTTGTGTTCGAGTAGCACGCTATTGATTGATTGCATGGCTGAATTTAAGTGTAAGGAGGACCATAGTCATAGCAGAGACTTCGTCCTTAAAGACACACAGTACTACCCACAAGCTTTTGCTCACAGAGCCCTGATGGCGTTGAGTGCTTGGTAGTGACTAGAGTTTTCTGAAAGCTTTTGTCCGAGTGAGACCCTGAAGAAGCCCTTGCTGCTTCCTTCCTGCTTGAGGACTCCCAAGCCTAAAGAGCCCAATACGCGTCACCTGACCACTAAGACACACTGAGGTATCTACGACATTCTCGCCATGAGGGGGAGTTGAAATTCAAAGGCATTTCAGATGTCAAGATGTCGTTTAGAGGAATTGGTGATTTGTTAGTTGGTTTTGACAGTTAAAGTCTGCGGTTCTCTCTTTGAGAATCAGTTTGGGCAGTTACCTCAGAACCAGAGCCTCAGGACACCGTCCTTCGTTGCGTTCGTTTCGTTTAAGTTGGTCGGTTAAGCAGTCTTATAAGTGGTTGTAGGTCCTAAGTGAGACTTTCGAGTCGGAATGTTNCCTCAGAACCAGAGCCTCAGGACACCGTCCTTCGTTGCGTTCGTTTCGTTTAAGTTGGTCGGTTAAGCAGTCTTATAAGTGGTTGTAGGTCCTAAGTGAGACTTTCGAGTCGGAATGTTGAGTCTGCTTGGCAGTTTTCAGTGCAGAGAAGAACCTTCAGTTTGTAGAGTAAGTTTTGCTAGTGCTTGAAGTGACCTGGCTGTTCCAAGAACAGTAAGNGACTTTCGAGTCGGAATGTTGAGTCTGCTTGGCAGTTTTCAGTGCAGAGAAGAACCTTCAGTTTGTAGAGTAAGTTTTGCTAGTGCTTGAAGTGACCTGGCTGTTCCAAGAACAGTAAGTCCCAAGCAACGCTCGGACTTTGGCTCAAGAACCGAAAGCTGTGAAGCTTGAGAGTGCAAAAGGTTGCTTCGCTGTCGAACTGAAGCTGTTAGGTGCTTCGTCTTGTGCGGAAAGTCTGTTGGTGGTAGTAGTTGTCTTCCAAGGCTTTTGTTCGGGTTCCAGCCTTTAAAGGCGTTTCGAGTTTGAACGGAACGCCATGTTGAAGCCGGAATCATGACTTTTTTCTGGAACCCATATTCGCGCTCTTAACTCCACGAACCTTGCACGTGCGGCTTGCCGGCCTAGACCACCAAGCCAGCTTCATGATAGCTGAATGTAAGTTCCCCTTTCAGTTTCCCTTGAGGCATCTTTCTGTCCCTTAGCTCCTTAAGCTCCCCTTTCAAGTCCTTGAAGTCCCCTTTAAGTCCCCTGAAAGTCCCTTTAAGCTCTCTTCAAAGCCTCTTAAGCTCCCCTTTGCGCTCCCTTCAAATCCAAAAGAGCCACACGAAGGAAGGTCAAAAACGAAGAAAATAACATTCATCCCTTGAATCTCTCGATTCAGCCCAGGCGCAGCTCTGATCAAGTTGACTCAATGAAATTACAGAAGTTTGATGTTTCCTTTCTGGTTGTGTTGAGAAACGTTCAGTGCTTGTTTCTTTTTTGATGTCTGTTAGTCTTTAAAGAAGATGGCAGCGACACTTGAACAAATGGGTCTGTCTGTCTTGCTGCTGCTGCTGCAGCATTGGAAGGTTTTCTAGCTCGCTTGGTCGACATCGTTTCCAGAAAACCCATCAGTTTAGCAGCAATAGGGAAATTGCAGAGTCAGTGCACATCCACAGCGATGCATGGAACGAATCCAATTCTGCAACCTCGTGATACCTCTCACAAAGGGTCACTGGAGGCGGAAGGAAGATCTGAAAGCACTGTGAGTGCTCCCTTAACTGCAACCTGCCTGGTAAGATACTTGAGTCAAAGAAGCTCCTAGGAGCAAGAGTTGTTGCTTGTGGCTTTTGCTCCAAGGGCTTGGAGAAGCTAAACTTGTCACGACCTACGCTTACTGAGATCGCTGGGCTTCAAGCTTCCTGGTAGCTTCAGTTCCTAACTTTACTTCGTTAGTTCGAACGTCTAACGTTTCACGCTGTCTTTAAGGGGGGAGTCGAAAATACTCGGACGCCGTGAACTTTCATGATGTAGCTAATGACGTCCTTGCAGGAGAGGTAAGTGAAAATCAGAGTGAAGTGTTTCGCACGCTGTGTCTTGAAACACGTGTACACCACGTAAATAACTACAATGGCGACCGCTGCAGCAACTGTTTGTTGCGATGATGAATACAGCTTGTGACCACCCGTGATTTTGCAATGGCCGGAGTTCCGACGCGTCTCGCTGAATAACACCACATCCCATTGACAATGGTTCATCTCGCCCAAAAGCACTGCAAGTCTGTCATCTGTATGTGGCTTCGTATTTTTGCAGTAAACAGAAAACTTCGAACTCACTCGCTCCTGCATCGCAGCACAGCTTTCAAATTTTCACCTTTGTGCCAATATACACAACCCGCACGGCGCCCCAGAGTTACCACAGCATTATGGAGATCAGTTTGGCATGGGTTGACAAGCGTTGGTTCGCCAGTACGAACTTCAAGTTTTTGGACTTGTCCCATGCAGCACTGATGCGAGGCACCATCCCTGTTACGCGGTCGCGACGTTTCAGCTTGAGGTGCATGTAAGTGTTGTCTTAAATCTAGCTCCACTGCTTCCAAATTGAAAACAAGCGTGTGTTAAGGCTCTGTGTGCAGCATGAAATCGTTAGCCACGCAACTGTGTAGCATCTTGGTGGCAATGCCAATCTTGATGGGCTCGCCGCGTTTCTGGATGACCTATATTTCGTTTCCCCCCAGCTCACGCTTAATATGTCACATGCACTGTTTGCGGGTGTCGCAGCTAATCTGGGCAAGATTCGAGTTTGCGGGCGGAAGGCCACTACCGCCAGGGCGCTGGGATCCCGAGTCTGGTGCGGAGGCGATCGCGAGCCAGCGACTTGCGGCTTCGTCGCTTTGGGCGTGCTGATCGGGCATGCGGAGGTCGGGCAACCCACCCTTGCGCTAACCGCTTGAAAAAATAAAAAACAGAAGCTGCCTCACAAGCGGAGCGCGTGGCCAAGTTCGCTTTACCGTGCCAACCAGCGTGCTCAACACGTGTTGCGCGCGGTGCCACCGCTGGACTTGGCCACGCATGCGGCCGAGCATGATCGAGCAGTTTGGACAACGCTCCAGCACGTTTTGCATACACGAGAACGGGAGTGGGATGCGGCGCAGCAGCTTGCTGGGTAGTTTGGGCGGTCGCGCTCCCGTTGATGCAAAGGCGACGCCCGGACGCAGCACGCCATGCGCCCAAGGCTGCTCGCCGAAGTGTGGGATGAACGCCCAGAGTGGGTGCTGTGTTTCGCGGAGCACAGCCACCGCTCATGCCCGAGCCCTCAGAGCCCGGAAGTTGGCTTGATGGTTGACAAAAACCGGCAGCTCGCGTATTTAACACTCCTATCGCGACCGTTTCCCTCCTTTGCAGTGTGTGGCCGGGTTGCCGAGCTTTGCTGCGCTCCCAGGCAGCCGCGCTTGCGGCGACTGGTTGCGGGCCATCCCGACAAACAAGGGCATGCAACTCCTGCCGCCGGACATGCAAGTTGCACGCAAGAGACGCATGCGCTTACCGCTGCCCTTGGCAGCATCCCATTGTGGTGGATACGGCGGCATGCGACCGGCCCAATGCGACCTGCCTGAACTTGGTGATCGAGCGGTGCCAGGGCTGGCAGCATCACGATTCTTAAGCTTGTTCAACTTCTGTACGCGAAACCGAGTGGCTGCCGGCTCTCGCACCACGCGCGCAGGCGATCGCAGGCGATGCAGGCGCTGCTGCATTCGCAGTCTGGGCCGTGCGCTGCCGCTTGGCTTGGCGCCGTCCCTAGCAAGGCGGGCACCACCATCGCACCCCGACCGCATGCTCATAGCCTTGCGCCGGCGGCTGTGCTTGCCGTTGCCCGTTGCACAGGGCCGATGCGGGGCCCATGGTCATGGTTGCGGCGCTGCAATCGATGTTTATGGCGATCACTCGCTGCCTGCCCCCGCACCGGTCTCCTCGCCCGGCGAGCCAAGCTGCTTGAGCATGCGTGGATCAGGGTCGTGCGTGAAGCAGGCGGGGTCGGAGGGCCAAGTCGTTCCGCAGAAATGGCTCGCTCGGACGCCTGCCCTTGGTGTCGACCCGGACGATCGCCGTTGCCTTCGTCGTGTACCACCCGGCTCGGCGAGGCGCTCTGCTGCGACGTAACTCTGGTGACCGCTGCCCTCGCCGTCGCAGAACGCCGCAAGTGCCGGCGGTGTTGGGGCCTATTAAGCGTGCACTTGCTGCCTCTTCGTTCAGCGCTGCAGCTGGGACCGCGTGGATCGCTCGAAAAGTCCGCCAGAACGAGATAAGATTATGGCGAGCTGCAGAGCCGCATTGACCAGCTGGGACCGGAGCGGGCTGCCGGCCAGGCGCGCTCCCATGCTCGAGCGAGTGCGGGTTCGCGTCGCGCCGGAAGCCGTCGCCGCTGAAGGAGGACCCCGACAATGGCTGGTGTGGACACCGCGCCAGGCGTTACACCAGATGACCGGCGCCGGACCACATCATTTGCACTCTGCCGCGATCTGACCCTAGTTTCGCCGGTGCTCGCAGACGGGCTCCCGCAGCCGGCGTCATCGGATCGGGACGGGGCCGCCATCGATGTGGCGTGGTGTCGCCATCAACGGCGCTACCGCCCGTCCAAGCCGGCAACACCTCGTCGTGCTGGCTGCGGAGGTTGGGACGCTGGGGACAGGAGGCACGCGTTCTGGTCCGCCGCCTCGTGCGGCAGGAATCACTGCGCGTCGTGGCTGCTGTGAGCGCCGGCGCAACCGATTGGAAATGTGCACACCCCTCCATCGGGTTGTAGCGCTCGCAGCCCATTGCGGGCGTGACACGCATGCGACGGACGAGCACATAGCAGTTGCAAAAAGGTGCACAAAAAGAAAATTGTTTTCATCCATGGTCGAGCAGGTGCGCCTTCCATCTCTTGATGAAGCCGTCTACATATGATTGGGGCAGCAAAGAACAGCACCAACAACACACGCTGCAAACCAACTTCTTGAGTTTTTTTCACACACACTTTTTGCGACAGTGACACGCGCATTCAAAGTGCACCTGCAGGCTACGAGGCACGTGGGAGGTCTAGGCCCGCGCGGGGAAGCGGCTGGAAGCCGCAGCCACCGCTCGTCTTGCAGGACCTCATGCACAGCCGGCTCGCCGGCAGCAGAGGCGACTGTGTCGAGAGGGAGCTCGAGCAACGAGCTGGCGAGGGCCCGCTGCGCTGCTACGGCAATGATGCCGCTCCAGCGGGAGACGTAGGCTGCACGCAGAGCCGAGCGGACGGCAGCGTGCGCGCTCGCGGGTTCGGGGCCGCAGCGGCCACCAGTCTCGACAGCGAAGACACCAAGGTGCAAGTGGTGTCGACAGCAAGCTGGGCCCCGTGCCAAAGTGGCAAGCCATTGCAAACGCATTAAACATTGTTCAATTGTGGCATCGTGAAGGTAATGTCCCAGCCATTTTTTTCGCAAGTGGAAGCTTCGGCGATTGCTCAGAATTCCAAATGTCAAGTTGTGGCAGAGTAGGCAAAAAAAACGATGGGGCTTTAGGCCTCCAGGTTTTCCGGCCCAAGTTCAATGCAACTCAATCATGGATTTAGGTTAAGGTCCTCCGCAAGCCAGGGTTCAGGATTGGGCTATAGGGTTTCAGAGAGTTCTCATTTCTGCCAAAGTAGGTATTCAAACGGATGGGCTTGGCTGTGCGTCATTGTGCTGATACTCGCAAATGGTCATGCAGTTGTGGCAGCTGTCGGAACGAATTAGTAGCCAGCTGTAGCCACAGAATTGACTCGAAAAGTTTAGTGTCGCAGCGTTCACACGGACTTGCTTTTACAGTCGTTGTGGCAGTAATGCTTACCATAACAAGCGCAACGAGTATGCGCGACTTACCTGAGTTAAGTAGTCCGACGTGGCACCAGGGTCATTGAATGGCCTCGTTCTACTCCGTGGATGCTGCTCCCCGATCGAATCAATCATCACGGCGCTAGCGAAGGCCAAGCAGCACGCCACCACCCACGTTCGATGTCAGGATCAACAAGGAGATAACTGGACTTGATTCTGGAGTTGCCGTGCTGGCATTTGTACAGTAGCGATGGGCAGAACTTGAAGAAGCTCATTTGGTGACTGCATTGCACCGCATGGCCAAGATTCGCGATGGTACAGGCCTTGTGGACAACAGAACATTTCGCCAGGTTGTTGAGTTCGTGCATGATCGAGTGCGAGTGGGCAGCACGCCGCGGCACATAGCCAACACGATTTGGAGATGTGCCCGATTGGCGCACAAGTCGACAGCCCTCATTGAGGACGGGTTGTTGGCCGCTTGCGAAACCCGACGCAGTGAGGTTTTTCGTTTGCTTACGAGTGGGAGTGTCATCCAACAGGATACCGGCCGAGCTGTCATCGCACGACTAAGCGAGCTCAAGCCACAAGAGCTGGCCAGCACCGTGTGGGGGCAGGCTCGCGGCGGCATTCATTCTCATTGTCCTGGTTGCTTGAGCGCATGCTAGCGACTCAGGCTTCATCGCAGCATTGTGATGAAACGTCGAGTATGGCAACTGTAGGCCGAGCGGTTGAACGCCTGCCAGGCAGAGGGCTTCTTCGATACAAGAGACAATAAATTTCCATTTGTTGTGAATGCATAGCGTTCGGCGTTGTTCCTTCCTGGCAATTTGTAGGTCGGGCTCACATGTAAACAATTTTTTGCACGTTTCCCTGTGAGAGGCTCCGATCCGCAAGGCATTTCTGGCATGGCGTGGGCTTTGGCACAGTTGCGATTGGCAGACGCACCCTATTTTGATGCTGCGTCTCATGCCGTCTATGCACGCAGCACAGAATCAGGCCTGAGCCACCCTAAGCTTAATCGTGACAACTCTCGTTTCTTGCAGTTGATGAAAGGAGCTCAAGAGATTTCCAACATCATCCGGGCTTGTGGCAAATTGCGATACCGGCAGCCGTCGTCAGCAGAGTCTTTGGGTGCTCGTGCGTTGCAAATCACGGACGAGTTCATCAGTCGGCGTCTCAGACATCAGTCAGCCATAGTCTCTCTCAGGAGTCCCCAGTCCATGGCATCAGAAAGATCTTGGGCTTAGCTTGTTCGTGCTTCTGTGGGAGCGGTCAGGATCACTGGCTTGTTCCTGTTTGCCGGGTTAGTCATGAGACATGATCAGCACCGAACGTTTACAGAGGTGTTTCGTAGTGCGGTGGGCGCGCATGCCGAAAGGTCAGCATGCATCCAACATTATATGGTCCCCAGCCCGTCTTGACTGCCGCCACCCTGCACTGGTCCGTGCCTGGGTTGATGCCCTGTGATGCGAGCTGCAACGCAAGGTGGAACATGCCAGACCGATACGGCTGTCCCAGGTTGCGGCAACGTCGGAGTACGCCATGCGGAACATGACTATCTTAAGCGCACAGGCCGTCCCTGTGCCCCTAGGCAGTTCCCAGGATAATTTGATAATATACACGCGCGACCCAGTGGCAGCTATTGTTTAATTTCGGACGTCTGGGGCAGGATCTATGCATTACAGCTTGGTCGGCCGCCGTATCGGAATTGCGTGGCTGGATGCCCCAGCCTGAGACGGAGGGCCTGCGTGAGGTCGTCGTTTACACAGTGTGGCACGCATGTGGTGTGCTGGCTGCCCGAGGCTCTTGGATGCGACTGCTTCAGAGGTCCTTCCCAAGCTGAAGGCTTGATCGAGTTTGAGGAAGACCCCAGGGGAGGTTCCTACAAAAATACGCTGGCTGCAAGGCCTGTGGGGCCCAGGGCATTGCCAACCTTATATGGTCTTGCAGCACACTGCCCGGGACCTTGGAGCTACTGTAGCGTCAGTTTAAGGCCGTCGTTGATGTGGTAGTGTTTGCCAGCCAGGCTTTGGTTCCATGAGCCGTTGACTGATGCGATTGCATTCAGAGGCACGGTCGTGAGCTACCTCATTCGATAACTCAGGGTCGAAGACAAGTGCAGTCTCTGGGTTCGCCTAATGAAACGCATGGGTGTTGTGCACTGAGCTGCTGCTATTTTGGCTGCAAATCAATCGTCGCGTCGTAGCTGTGTAGCATTGGTGCCCACGGATTGTAAGCTACCTGCCAAGCTCTGTGCCGAAATGTGCCGAGCATGTTAGATGATTTTCTTGCTGTTCTTGCCAGGTCTGGAGACGTGCCTGCAACCGTCGTCGGGGTCGTCGGGTGGGAGTAGGAATACGCCCAAGCCGCAGGAGCAGGCAAGGCCTTGCTGCGCCAAACATGCTAAGCAAGCCAGCTCTCGCGGTGTCTGACGCTGTGTGCAGGCCAACACTGCATGGAGCCTTACCAGGCAGAGCCTTCGGAGTCTAGATCCTGCGGTCGTGCACCCTTGCGTTTGGCCAGTTTTGCACAAACGAAGGCAAGCATGTTCAGGGCTTTCTTGCTTAGGACATAGCTCTGCTCGCCAACAACACTGTATTACCCCTTACCACTTGCACCCTTGCTTGTCTGGTTGTTAAGCACTTAATGCACACACACTGTGGCTTGTGAGGTGGTCGCGCACCTCCTTGCGTATTGCTGATTTGCCCGGCGAACTGTTGACAGAACTGATCATATCAATGATGCGTGCGCTGCAGCAAGTGCTGTGAAACGCCCTGATGTGCATTGCGTACGTGCTGGGTTCAGACTGTAAGCTTCCGCGTCTTCTGTACATGTTGGTAGTGTCAGGTTCGGAAATTGCTTTAGGACCAAGCTGTACAGTAGCATCAGAGCCGAGCATCCAGCCTTCATGTCAAGGCTTGCCGCTTACTCGGAGTCGCTGTCGGCGGCAATTGCAGCATCCTGCATTGCAGGATCCGGTGTCTTGGAGCGTGTCATAAACACATCGTGTAATTTTCATGGCATGCAGGACTGCCAATGGCATCGCCGCAGGACTGCTTCTGGGAAACATGTAGCTGGGTACACTTGCATCGGCATGGGGCGCGTGCAGGATATTTCGAGCACGGCCCGGTCCTTCGCCAAGTAAGGCCTTGCAGGCCCGCCTTTGGTCCGTTAGAAGCATTGGATTCCCGTGCAAGCATTGGGGCAGACACGTTAAACCAGTTCTTACAATTTCAGCTTCATTTATGGATCAACAAAGTACTGAACATGAGATTGTCCGAAGTTGTGGTTGTTGCACCAGTTTCCTGCGAAATGAGCACGACAGCAGGTGCGCCTCTTTTTTCTGCAGCTGCCACCACAGTCCTGGAGCGAGTGGGCCAATCTGGTCCCCAGGACCTTGCGGAGAGTTGCTGTGAACGTGCATACGCCCTGCCAAAGCCTGCAGGGATGCCAAGCATGCAGTCAAGATGATATGTGTTTGCTCCCAGGTCCGAGGGTGTCCAAGACGATGTTCTCCTCTTGCCTCTCTCCCTCCCTTGGCTATCATGCGATATCCTCTCTTGACAATCATGCTACCTTGAAGCAGTTGTTCGGTGGACAGCATGGAGAAATTGTACTTGAACATCTGGTTGTAGGCGGAAGCTGCTTTTGCTGAATCATGTATGTCACCTTTTCCCTACTGGAGTTTCAAGCGATAGCTGCTACGGAGGAGCTGTCCAACAGCGTGCGGACGTTTGCCACTGCCAGCATAGCTGCCGAGATGCTCTTCTTGTCGATAGCAGAGGCCGATGTCAGTTAGTTGTCTTTGCAGCTTTCGGTGTAACAGTCACGGGCTTCTGTGAGGCTGCTATCCCCAAGCTGCACATGTGGCGCCCGCAGGACAGCAACAGCTTTACTATCCTTGTTTACTTGTGGCTAGAGCCAGAGTGTTTAGCACCATAAGCTGTCCTTATCAACTGGTTCTGGCCATCAGTGGCATTGTACTTCCCGTGGCATGCTGATGAAGGAGCTGGCGAACACCGTTTGAACACTTGCGCGCCTGCTCGCGCTGCACGAACAACTCATGAGCGGCATCGCAGAACGACTGCTTGTGCTCAGGCGGAGCGGCGGATTTTGCAGTGGCTGTGCTGGATGCTTGTTGTATTTCCTCGGTATAGTTGCTGCCGGGAGGGATGCTTCGGAGATGCCACAGCAGACCAACCCCTCCACGGTTCAGGACAAGAAGTTGAGAGGAGTTTGGAGTTGGAAGATATTTCAGTGCATTGCAGTGACAGAAGACGGTTAGATAATGAAGATACGATAGAAGTCGGGCGCAGGAGGTGGTCAACATCGCACGGGCTTACGCGCAGGCAAGGCATGGGATAGGTATACGTCTGCAACCGGTCATTGAAATTTTTTTCTGTAAGAAGGCGTCTTTCGTCCATGAGAAGCTCTTGGATTCGACTGGGCAAGAAGCTATCGTCCAAAGCCGTGCCTGGGATGATATGCATTGCGTGATTCCGGAGAGTTTCCCCCTGCAGCATGCACGTGCCAACATGTGACCCCTACTGTTCAGATGTGCATGGCGCAGCCACATCAGGAGTCTCTCAGGTGGACATGTGCTTTTGTCCTTGAGAGGCGAGTGGCCTCCACGAGATTTGGCAAACACGGTGCAGGCAGAAGCTCTCGTGCCTTTGCATGTGGCTGTGGTGTCGGTGACCTTCCTTTACAGGCTCGGGCAAAGATGGTATTGATTGACTATCCACTGACATCGGCAGCCTCTGCTGCGTCGCTGGCGCAGATACACCGGATGAACCAGCAGGTTCGACCCGACATGCTAGTTGTCACACGGAGTTGAGGTTGAGCTGTGCAGGACCTGTCGAACAGTTTCTGGTCGTTCGGCCAGCTCGAGATACAGGCGCGTCCCAAAAACTGCTTGTGCAGATGTCCTGTTCCCCGTCGTTATCTTCACACCGGTCAGGACGTGGCACTAATCTGCGCTGCAGCGGGGCGTGTGCTTCCAATGCTGAGTTCTGCTCGTCCGAGTTCAGATGCCTTGCCCCCGTTCGGTGACCGTCTCACCAACTGTTTCGAGCTGGTTGAGACCAAGTGCTTCAAGGTCGCAAAAGACCTGGCGCTTTTGGCATGGTCTTTGGCGAAGCTCGGGGCTTTGTCTGCTCCGCCTTGCTGCACTTCTGTGGCTTTGTATGCCATGCGCAAGGTTGGAGTTGGCGACTCGTCGTTTGATGTCGGCAGCTGCTGACCAGAGTCTCAAGCAGATCGAAGCAAGAACTTGTGGTCCACAGGTGGGGGTGGGTGGGTGGGAGTGGGGCGTGTGTGGCTTATGGCTTCGGTGTTCCCGAAGCGCTTGCTCCTGTAGGGGGTTTTAGGGTTTAGGTATGGGGAACCCAGCCTTTCACTCCTTTTCGGATTTTCGAAACCGAGCACTCCTTGAGGTTTCGGGCTTAGACTAATCACGGGCTTAATATCTTGGGAACAGTTCTCTCTTCAGGCTTCAGGTTTTTCAGAAGCTCTCCATTCCTTGCAGCTGTTGTGTGGGCACCATGGGTGGGTACCAGTCACCCCGTTTAGGGTTTAGGGCCGAGGCCCGGGCCTCTTTTCAGGGGTTTGGGTATACGATTTTTCATGTACGGGTTTGGGCCGGTTTGGGGGTTGGAGTTAAGTGATAAGGGCCTGGAAAATCATGGAGACCCGGGCACTCCTTTGGAGGTTTCGGTATTTGAGAATCAATCACTCTTTTCGGGGGCTTTGGGCTTGTTGGCAACCACCTGTTGCACGGATCTGCGCTTCTCCTGAACCAACTTCCTGTAGTGTCTCTTTATTGGGCACCAGTCCTCCTTTGAGCCCTTTGCGAAATACTCATTCTTTTGGGGCGGGGTGGGGGTTGGCGGACGGGTGGTAGTTTTGTGGAGGGTGATGTGTGCGTGGCGATCAAGCCGTTTGCCACGAGCGGTTTTGGATTTGTCACTCATCAAGCCGATGACTGATGTTGATGCAGATTCACTGGAGCCCGGAATCCACAATGGTGGGGATGATGGCGATGGCGATGACGAGGGCATAGTCATAATCATGAAGGAGAAGATGGCGATGAGGATGATGGTGCTGCTGATGATGATGATGATGGCGATGACGATGACGATGGTGGTGATGATCTTGCAGGTCTTTTGTGCATTCTCCTTCTGTTCCGGCACGAAAGGCCCCGGCTAACACAGCTTGGGCCTTTGCGACCTACGCCCAGCGGCATGAGTGGCTTGGCGAGGACAGCTCGGGATTGTCAGTTGGATCGTGAGAGTCTGGACCCCAAGGCCTCCATTCGAGGCCGTCGCAAGGCTGCCCGGATTCACCGCGTGAGCTTGGAGACTCGTGGTAATCGCAACACCAGTTCTACCATCGACCTCCGTGTATGCAGGCTCAGTCTTGAGACTATCTCCGAGTCCGATCAACAGGAGTTTGGGAATGTCACGTACTAAGCGCAAAAATTGCACTAGGTCTTGTCTCTCTGAGGAGCTTACCAATGCAGCGTGGGCTTTTGCCGAAGTCCGTTTCCGCAGTGCGCCTTTCACCGAAGCGAGGCACGTTATCGGACAGCAAGAGGTCACTAGCTAACCCAGGCAACAGTTTTCAGAAGCAGGAGCCCCTGCAACCTGAAAAATCGGATCCTTAGAGAAGGACCCCTAGTTCAATGACCTTGACCTTCTGAAGCCCCATGCATGTTTCGCATCGCGGCCGCAAGTTGCGCAGCACTGTCCACAAACAAAACAAACATCGTTCTTCGAGTTGTGCCACGTTTCAGTTTCATCCTCCTTTCGGCTGCCGACATGCAGATGAGTCAGGAGGAGGCATCGGACTGCACCATTGTGGAATTCGGCGTGTTGTTGGCATGCTAGTTGAGAGAAGCTGTCATTTCGTGGTGCAGATGCAGGCGGCACGCGGCGGGTACGCCATGGCTTGGGCGCAGGCAGCATTTCTGTTCAACTTGACGACCCGTTTCTTTCGCTTTGGGCAGTGACTGCTCAAGTCGCGCGGCTTGTGCTAGCCTCTGTGACGTGACAGGATCGCCATGGCCGTCCTGACCTCACACGTTCGCTGGTGCTGAGGTTCGTAGTATCCTGGCATTGCATAGAAACACTTTCCGGGCAGGGCCACAAGCCAAACCAAGGCGACGATAGTTGCGGCAAGGGTAAAGTTCACGTGAGCTTAACTCGTGTGGCTGATGGATGATCCAAGGCAGGGGAGAGATGCCACAGTCTCGCGTGGGGACTGGTTATTCAGGACGAGGCCTGGCAGGGGAGGTGCCTGATTCAGGGGAGCCTGTAACAGGGATCCACTACCTCGGCCTGCTCCCAGGAGGGCCTGGAAAGCATTAACGGGTGCTTCTGTTTGCAGGAATGGCGTCATCATGCACCACGCAATGGTGCAGCAGCCACACTGCAGGCCGAAACTTGTGACTGCGTCGTTTGATTCTCCAAAGAGGATCCAAGGGGCCAAACTGGATGTGGAAGGGCCCGCGAGCTGTTTTCAATGTGGCAATGCTCGGGGAGGCAGGGGGCAGGCTGACGTAAACAGAGCCCCACTCCCAACCATGACCATGTGACCATGTTCGAGCGCTTTTCTTGTTATGATGCGCACGTCTGTGCTGTTGGGAGTCACTGAGTCCCCTTTTGCCTGTTGCTTTGTCAAAGCTCGAACGTCAACGGAGGGTGAATCAGAAATTGCATTCAACTTACTCCATGGCCAACTGCACTTACACGATGTCGGCAATTCCATGCTCTGCATCCGGCTAGGCCATGGCGCGCAACGAGTTCGGTGGACAATGAGGGGCCAAATAGGCCTCCGTGCTTAGCAGGTCACGAGGCACCCTAGAGTGCCGCGTGACTTGGGCATAGGCCTAGGGTTTGCAATCACGGCATCTATCGGGGTTTATGTGTGTTCAGTGTCGCATGCTCGGGTTAGGAGAGACTCACATCAAACGGTTTCACTCGCTCGGTCCGACCGTACCGTCGTGGCGTGCGAAAAAAGCGATGCACGTCGAGACGCTACGAAGAAGCCAATGCTTGGTCAAGGAGCCCCAGCGAAGCCCCAAACCTTGAAGCCTTGAAGCTTAAACACCCAACAGTCCCTACAGCTCTCTTACACTTGTTTTGAGAAAGCGACCTCTTTGGGACCCTGGACTCGCAGACTTGTGCTCTTGCGGCCCGACTTTGTCGGCTGGGCGTGGAGGGAAGAAAAAAACTCTGAAACTTCGGAAGCGCTGTACGCTAAAGCTGAGGCTGAAACCCCAGGGGTTGGGTGCTGCAGCCGCTTCGGCTTCCGAAGATGGCGAGGTAGACACAAACTCGCTGGCGGACCGAACCTCAGCATGTCAGGTTTGCTGTGTGCTCAGTGTGCTCCTCCACCTGGTGGCCAACCGGATTAAAAAGGGTGTGGAGGTGTTGTTTACCTTGATTTTACATCCTTTGATATGCGTCCACTTAAGAATTCTTGAGCCAAGGGTTTCTGCAAACTTTCTCGTTTCTTGCGGTACGCCGGCGTCCTTACCGACAGGCTTGCCGACTTTGGCAAATCAGATGAAGAACATGCCCACTGACGCAGCACGATGAGGGATGCGTGGGGCGAGATATTGACTCACTGATGCGGATGGCAAATCGTGGGGTGGAGTTGCAGGTGTGAAGTGGAAAGTCATTGCCGAAGCCCTTGATGATGGACTGGGAGCGTGTGTTTGCTTGAAGTCTGCCCTTGTTGAATCTCACCGTCCTGGCCGTGCTTGTTGCCCTGGCCTTTTTCTCGGCTGGTTCTCGTCGTGCTTTTCCACGGCTTGTGCTCGCTGCTGCGCAAAACCCTGAACCTCTATCCTGAGCGTGCTCCAGTAGCATGCTTTGTAGTCGAGAGCTGCAGTGATCATCAGCAGGGCTGTGGTCAGGTCTTCCGGCGATGTCCCACCGGGCCGGCACAGGGGATGCTCCGATCCCTGGGCTTGTCACATCGAGCTTTGGGCTCAGAGGCAGAGTGGGCCTGGACCATGGGTGGCATGTTGAACATGATAGGACGGAATCCGGCCTACAAGCAGAGGCTGCAGAAGCAGAAGGTGTGCGAGGGTGGGCACACGAGAGCTTCAGTGCTGCGCCTCGGGACGAAGCTTCGCAGGAGGCAGAAGCAGCCGCGGAAGCAGCTCGTAGGGCTGAGATTGCGAAACTCAAAGCTGCAAAGCAGCGTCCGCCCCAGCTTGAGACAGTCGAGGGAGCTTCTGAAGTCCTGAAGCTTTGAGGCTCCAGAGAAGCCGGCAGCAGAGAAGGCAGGGGGCAGGGAGGCGTTTGGAGTTTTTCGGAGTCTGAGAGCTTCGACGAAATCTCGGCTGAGAGGTCGCCGAGCATTCGTTCTGAGGAGCGCGAGCGTCGCGAGGGCTCTGAGGAGCGACGTCGTCGGGTGCTCAGAGCCGAAAAGAAGTGGCAGAGACATCGCAAACCGCATGGCCATGGCCCAGAACGGGGGCTTCTTACAGTTCTTTTCCGGTACTACATGTTTAAGGGTTTCCATGATGGGATCCAGGTGGGTTCAGGGTTTCACTCCGCCCGTGCAGTTCGGGAGAAGAAGGAGGCCGATGCCAAAGCACAGAAGGTGGTGAAGGATGCGGAGGCCAGCAGCCGCGGGAAGTGTGGCGGTTTTCGTGCCTCGTGTTCCCATGCTGGGCTGCCCGAGGGTCTGGAGCTCCGAGTAATGCTGAGTGGGGGCAACTCACGTCAACTTTCGGGATGGCAGTTCCCTCCTCACCGTTCTTCGACTCGTTCACGTGCGCGTTCCTCTCGTGCTGCTTGTTTCAGCAGCCTTATCGGCTTCTTTTCGGAGTGGCACCCACTCAAGGACATGTCTCCGGTTGCCACGAGGATGAACAATCTACCAGCCCGCGAGCGGAAACATTGCTTGAGAGGCTTTCAGGCTACAGGATCTACAGGTTTCCTAGATGCGACGGCCGCAGACTTCCGGACAGGAGAAGCGAAGGAAAGAGGCGGAGGAGGCAGAAGCCCGCGCTGCTCTCAGGGCTGAGCCTTCGCTTGCGCTGCGAGGGATTGAGAGGGGCTGTGACGAGCAACCCGTAGTGCCCTAGTGTGCAGGCAAGCGGTGGGCTGAGCAGGAAGCGAAGTGGGCCAGAATCCGAGCGTTCGATCCGTTCGAACGCAGACTGCCAACAGCCTCGTGGCAGGCAGAGGAACGCCGACTGCGCGAGGAGCAAAAGCGCGCGGAGGAGGAGCGCAAGGCCAGAAGAGCCCGAGAGAGAGCCCGAGAGAGCCCGACGGGCGCGGCGGCGCGGCGCGGCGCGGCTCCGGCGCTTCGGCGCGGCTCGCCAGGTCGCGCGCCAGCAGAAGCTGAAAGGAGCCCGGGCCTAAGAAGCCCAGGTGGCCATCAGGCAAGAAGCGCTTGCTATGCGTGGCAGGCTTTTGCCATGGCAGACGAGGACGATGACGAGGAGACTCCTTCATTTTGTGGCGTGCTTTTGGCGTCTCTTCGGCACGGTTCTCTTCCTTGCAGGATCATCGAAACAGAAAGTTGGCTGAAAAGCAGAAGACCAGGTCGTCGCAGGCCAGCACGTGGCCTGAGCACTCCATCGGACTCGGCAGGTCAGTGCCAAAGTTGGCGGAGAACTCAGTGCGGTTTTTGACAGCAGAAGCAACTCGTAATGATTTTTGACAGCGCGAGGCGGTGGCAGTCTCTGCTTCGCCCGGTCGACCCCTGAAAGAGATGTATCTTCGTCCAACCAGAAGAGTATCCAGTATTCTGTCATTCTGTGATAGTTTCGCCCTGTCGACTTGCCTCTGCAATCTTCGACTCCCGGAGATCTTCGCCTCCCGTGCGCCCTTGAACCAGTGACTCAACGCTTTCTGCTGTTTTATGGAGGCCCAGCCGCTCCGGCTGGAAAATCCCGGAAGGCGCGCGCGCATCTGCCCCGGTTTTTCTCTTAGCATCTCGCGTCCCCCTTTTTTTGAAGGCCTCGTCACCCGACTCCAAGGCCTGGGCTGTCGGGCGGTCGTTCTGTGCTTGGATTAATATGATAATATATATATATATAACTAATATACTGTTCTTAAACATACTAACTGTCATATAACATATGAGTTTAATGCAATATAGTAATGCAATATAGTATACTTTAATATACCAGAGTATGCTCTAATAGACTATCATATAATGGAGCAGAATATAGTTATCATGGTAAAATACTAGAATCCTTTCAGTTCTTGACCTCGCTGCCCAGCTCGCTTTTTTTGTGCTTGCAGGATCCCATAAGCCTGCGAGCTGCCTTAGCAGATCCTTCTGCGCCGCCTGCGTGATTTCATCTCGGAGGAGGGAGGCTTTCGCGCAGCAAGCATGCCAGGGGCCCCGTGTTCACTCTCCAGGAGAGGTGGTCTGGCCCCCGGCGACGGATTCTTCACGACCAGGCAAGTTTCACGGAAAAAGTCCTTCCTAGGCGGAGCATTTCCGCCGCCTCTCGGAGATGAAGAGGAGGCAGGCGTAATCGAATTCTTCAAGCCCCATTATGTGGCGCAGAGCAGGTACCGAAGAGCGGAATTTGGGGGTCCTTCGTCCGGCGGCCGGCGACGTACGCCTTCCAGGCCACGCGCGTAGAAAAACGCCATCGTGGTGCCTTCATTGCTCGAGCTGTGGACGACATTCAGTTTGCACTGCTATTTTTTGCACGGGCAGTACTCCCGCGGCTTCTTGAGTTAACGGAAGACTTCAATTCGGTTTCATGTTCTAGCATGGCCTTCGTGTTTGGACAACGCAAGACAGGTTTAGGCGTGTTTGCTTTCGCAAGGTGCATCGAAGCACCCTAAACCTTCCTCAACCCCATTACTGTGATCTGCCGTTAGTAGCCCACAAGGTCCCAAGTCCCAAATCCACGTACTTAGATTGGTTGGGTGATTGGGATCTTGAGTTCGGAGTGAGTAACTGGGTCATCTAGACATCTTCAACACACTCAATCACTCTCTCACTCATGACCTCGAACCACATGCCTCGCCTGGATTGTCCGAGTGTGAGCGCCGAAACCTTCCCGAGCTGGACCCACAACGTTGCCTCTCAATGCGCAGGTCCCGGTCACGCGACAAGTACGACTCGGTTGCACGCTCGGTGCACATCGCTGTGACACGAGCTCTTGTCAACCCGCCCTGAGCTCCGGTGTTGTGGTAGCCGGACACCCTCAAGCCTCGAACTTCGTCCTTCTGCTTTCTGAGGTTTGGATCAAACCTGGCGCTCCAGGAAGCGAGGCCAAAGGGAGCCGCCGGGATCGCTAGGGGCTCAGCGTTTATCGACGACGGTTAGTTTCTGTGCGTGTGTTTGTGCATTTGCATGGACAGGGTTTCATTCGAAAGTGTGATTTCTGGTCCATCTGGGTTGTTGTTGTTGTTGTGGTTGGGAGTTGCGGAGTGGGTTTCGCAGCTAAGGCTAGTTCCCTGCAGCCAGTGGACTTGTGACTTGTGCGAGCGCTTCACAGCTGCGAGGCATTTGTGAACGGAACGTTGCACCATTGTGCAGAAAGATCCATGCAGCACCTATGCAGGGCTCCGGGCCTTGAGGTCAGGTTGCTTTGCAGCGTGTCTTAGGACTTTCGCGCAGATGTTAAAGGCAGGACCCACTGGGAAGATGTTTCACTCTCCGCATGTGTCCGAGCCGACCTCCCAGAGTCGGAGATGAACTCCCAACGGACGGAGGATAATGTCAATATACTACTGTGTTTTATCATATAAAAAAATGAAAAAATGTGATGGAAGGTTATACCCCAACAAAAACTCCCAAATTCCCACAAACCCCACTCAAGCCCGACTGGGATGCAACCAGAAGCCGCCCATGCCGGAGTGCGGTGCCATTTCACCAGCAGTGGGAAAAGGTGTCTATGGCGTCGCAACTATGGATGGACTCTTGCAGTGAAGCACATAACCCTAAGCCATCTAAACCTTACGCCTTAAGCATAAACACACTCCTGGCATGTTGTGCAGCGGATGTTCTGCTTTGCCCGGCTCTTGAGCACAGCTGCTGGCTTTTAGGGCCGAGGTTGTCTTCCTTGGTAGCCTTGAGGGCAGTAGGCTGGGATGAAGGCTGGGCCGCATGCTGCAAGCTTGAAAAGGAAGAAGAATCTGCAAGAGGAGCGCGAGATGCGACTGTTGCTAGGCGGATCCTCCAGAAAATGCTGCCATGCGCTTTTTCGTATGAGCTTGTTGTTAAAATGTGGTGCAGAGGCAGAGATAGCGCAAGTCCTGCTAAGGGACCAGCGGCAAAAGCCGCGGAGGAACTCGATGGCGAGACATGGCTGGTATTGTTAGGTTTTAGGGTTTGCTGCCATTACGTGTGAAAACATGGAGATAGGCACTGAAACCGAGGACCATGCCAACTCCAGTTCATCGTCGAGCAGTTGGGGAAGGATCGGGCTTGCCCAGTTGATTGTGATGTGACAGAAGGGCGGACGGAGATATCTTCATGCATTTTACCGAAACAACAAGGCTCAAGATGACCAGCATGCCTGATGGCAGCATGGTATGCCGTCTGCGTAGGCTGTCTCGTCGCCAGAAATGAATGCGGCTGATGGCACGTGGCATTTGCGGCGGGTAATCATCCGCTACAGCGAGACGGGTGGAAGCAGTTTGGGCACTCGCTTCTACCTGCGCCATCTGCTGCCGACTTGGAAGGAGCGCAATCCTCAAGTGGTAGTCGTCACAGAGCATTCGAAGCTCGACCATCCGGAGCTCCTCGCTGAATGGGCAAGCGGTGAGAGGTTCGAGATTTCACTACGAAAGATGAGGCCCAGACAAATCGAGGATTTGCTGAATTTGCAGAGAAACTCTGAGTCGCCAAATCTCTATCTCAGACATGGGGGGCCACGGGTTTGGACGGAGCGTCGGAGTGTGCAAGGCCTCTGGCAACCCTCACCCGAAGCCATGTTCAAGGCTTTGAAGTTCGCTCGCGAGTCTTCTTGGCTTGGTCGGAAGCACCAAGATCTCAAGTATTCCTCACAGACGCTGAAGCTTTGCCAGCAGCACCTCTTGGAAAGAAAGGGGAGATGGGGGGACCAAGCCGCACACCCCAGAGGCTTCGACCGCCACGTGCTGGAGGATGTTCTGAATCGGCCCTTCATCGATTCGGAGTAGTTTGTGTCTCACCTCCATGGCCAGAAGACAGCCATGGCACCATGAAGTCAGATACGACCCGCCCAACAAAGAGAAGTCGCGGTCTTGCCAGAGTCCATCCGCTTCCAACACTGCCGCGCTTCCTCGGATGGATTGTCGTCTTAGGACCCCACGGAGCAAACTGGAGTCGCAGGGTTTGCTGTTGAGACGAGTGGAAGTGGGAACCCAAGGCGGGTCTATTTCCACAGTTTCGGACAGCTGTGTCGAGGAGCACATGGCATGGCTGCACACTTGCGTCTCTTCGTTTGATTCAGGCTGTGACATGCGTGACATGCGAAATTCCTTCTCTTCGTGTTGTATGTTTATGCCACAGTATCGTACGGTCGGTAAGACTGTGGCGATGTGTAATTTGGGGCCATAGTGCTTGATACGACATTGTGCCATATTGTACTCTTCACCTTTGGCCATGTTGCAGCATTTGTTGTGTGCCTGAGAGTATGACATGTTGTAGTTTGTGTGCATGGATGTGTGTGTGTGTGTCATCCCTGTTTGTAAGGGCGAATGCACAGTCAGAGCATGAACCAAGATTGAAGAGGGCCGGAGTGCATCACAAAGCCTCCAGCCAACGAAGACGCGTCTGTGATTGCAGTGCAAACGGAATGGCAAGATGGTGCATCTGGGGAGAGTCGCTCCAGCTGATGGCCATCATTTCAGTTGTCTATAGGTGTTTGTTTGCCTGTCTGTTACAATGCACGCTTGGACATGTCAGTATTCACAGTTGTGATGTTGGTTAATCTCAGCCCTGGGTCCCTTTACAAATTGCAGCAGCAAGGAAGAAAGAAGGATACAAAGTACAAGCTACAATGAAAAATTCCAGACCACGAGGTTTGCCTGAAGTGCATGTGCGCTTGCAGTGTCTCACTTTTCACTTTCCTCGTTGCAAAGTCGCGTCTTTGCTACGGAACCCGGAGGACAGACGATTCGTCCGGCTTCGCTGTGCTGTGCACATCCTCCACCACTCAGCCAAACTACGTGTAGCAAAAGATAAGTCCCCGGTACGCATACCCAAAAGCGGGACAGGCCATTATCGATGATAGACGAACAGATACAGCTTCCACACATGCATGCATACATACATGCGTACATACACATTTACATATACATACAGAGTATTAAAGCAGACACACACACACACCCATGTAATATATAGCTTTATGTCTTCATTTATGTTCAAGACGTGTACTGGCTCAGCTGGATGTTCTTTCTCTTTTGGCATGCACTGATTGCACATCCTGTATTTGCACGTGTATACACAGTTGTGTTTTGTCAGCCAGCAGTGTGCGCATATATCTATATACAAACACAAAAAATGTACGTGAATAGGTAATTGTATACATACAAATGCAAGTGTGTATATGCACACATACATACATGCACATGCACACGCACGCGCGCACACACACAGTGCGTATAGAAACATACATGCAGTTACACGCATGTCTACGTGCACACGCATACACATGCACACGCGCACACGCGCACACGTCCACACCCAGACAGGCATACATACATAAAAACCTTCACAAATCTATCTACATATGTGTATCTATATAGACCTGTGTGTCATCAATGCGCATTTATAAGTATATATATATACATAGTTGTATGCATGTATATATGTATGTGTAGGTATATATATATATAGATACTATAAACAAATAACTAACTAGATAAATAAATAGATAGATATATACATATATATATATATGAACATATGTATACATACATACATACGTATATACATGTATACATATATACATTCACGCATGCATGCATGCATGCATGCATGCATGCATGCATGCATGGATGGATGGATGGATGTATGTATATATGTATAGAGAGTGCGTCGGAATACAGGCCTGTGTTATTTGTATTTTTTCTATTTAATTTTTGCGATGTTTGACCAAATTGCATATATTTGGCCTGTAGGGTGACGCTTTCTGTACATATATATATGTGTATACATATATATATATGTATATATATATATATATGTATGTATGTATGTATGTATATATATATATTTATACTCAAATATGTATATATGTGTTATATGTGTATATATATATATATATATATATACATATGGCCGAGGCCTTTTGGGTCTATTTGGCCAGTTCCTTTCTACCCAACACAAACCATCACGGACAGGCTCTGTAGAGGCGCAATCCACAATAACAGGAAACTCGAATCCCCACGCAGATGTCGCGTCAGACACCACCGAATGTTCTGAATGCTTCCAGAGAACTTCCCTTCATGTACAAAGCAACGGCGTCAGCTGCGAAAAGTGCGTAAAGGTCTTCTTGCGCTTCGTAGGAAATGCTATATATCTTTATTTTTCCGGTTGCGAGATAGAGGGGCGCATTTTCTAGAAAGAGATAGAGGAGATCGTTCGTTTCCGGGAAATCTTTTTCACTCAGAGAGAACGCAGGCTTTTTCATTTGCTCCTTCATGTCCCGTTAGAAGAGAGAGGACTTCTCTCATGATGCAACAAGATACAGGACATCGTTCCTTTCCGATCAAAAGATCGTTTCGATTCCTACACAGTAGTTCTTTCATTTCCTATGAGCAGATAGAGGAGTTCTTTCATCTCCTACTCAGAGATAGAGGAACTCTCTTTCTTTTCTGAAGAATTGACAGAGCTCCTAATTTACCCTTATGACAGAGCCTTCCTCCTACTTGTTAAAGTGTTTCCGAGAAAAAGACAGACCTCTCATTGCCTTGAGAGATAGAGACATTGAAAGGCCAAGAGGTCTTTCATTTCCTGTTATAGGAGAGAGAGGAACTTTTCTCATTCTGCATTAAAGGGTAGAGGACAATGCTCATTGCCATGCTTCCAGTTCCTATGAGAAGATAGAAGAGGGGGAGCGGAGGGCGTCGGGCGCAGAGCAAGGAGTTGAGGACGAAGGTGTAAGGGAGCGCAAGCCTACCAGTGCCGATGTGGAAAAGTGGCGACAGCACTTGCTGAATGGACACTTGCCCTACACGCCGGCAGTGTGTTGAGGGTGCGGGAATAGGGCACTTCCACATGCGTTCTTCTATCTCTGAGTAGGAGATGAAAGAACTCTTCTATCTTCTCATAGGAAACGAAAGAACTCCTGTGTAGGAAATGAAAAGACCCTTTGATAAAAAGAATGGAAAAATCGATGCCGCCTATCTTCTTATGCATGGTGAGAGAGTGAGAAATGGGACATGCAAGGGCTCTTCTATTTTCTGGAAGTGAAATAGCGTGCGCTCTCTCCTGAATCCTCTCATAGGAAGTGACAAAGCTAATCAACCTTTTTCCGAGAGATTTCTCCTTTACCCATCAAAATGTTGTTGAAGGCTTGTTGTCTCTATCCATTGAATGGGACCTGACATAACCCATACGTCTCTGTCGTTTACATGAGAGAGTTTTGCTATCTCTTAATAGGTCATCTTAAACCTCCTCTATCTCTTTATAGGAAGTGAGAGCGCGTCCGTACCTCTTCTGCAAGAGCTCCTCCTCTTCCTAATGCGCAATGAGCAAGCCGTTTTCCGCGGCCCAGGCCCCGAATTAAACGAATTAATTGTTTAATTCAATTAACTCAGTTAACTCATTTAGTTCAGTTAATTCATTTAATTCTGTAAATGGCCTGGGAGCTGCCGCCAAGGGTTCGGATTTAATTCATTGAATCAGAATTAAATGAAGTAATTGAATTAAATGTAAACTGGCCCTCAGAGATCCCAGGCCATTTACAACAATAAATGAATTAAATGATTACTTAGTTAATTCATTTAATTCGGGGCCTGGGCCGCGGAAGTAAATGAATTAATTGAATTGAATTAATTAATTCATTCATTTGATTCATTTAATTCGGGGCTTGGGCCACAGAATCAAGTGAATTAAATGAATCAATTAAGAAATTCAGTGAATTCAATTAGTTCATTTAATTCAAATAATTCTTTAAATGGCTTGGGAGCTGCCGCCAAGGGTTCGGATTTAATTCATTGAATTCATTTAATTCGGGGCCTAAGCCGCAGAATTAAATGAATTAAATATTTAGTTCATTTACTTCAGTTAATTCGGAGCTAAAGCCGCAGAATTAAAAGAATTAAATGAATTAATGGGGTTGTGGCCAAATAGACCCCAAAGGACACGCTCACATATATGTATATATGTCTACATGTATACATGTATACTATGTATACATGTATATATGTACATATGTATATATGTATATATGTATATATGTAGATTCGTATATATGTATACAAGTTCATATGCATATATGTATATATATGTTTGTATATATGTATATATGTATATATATATATGCATATATGTATATATGTATATATGTATATATGTATACATGTATACATGTAAATATGTATAGATGTATAGATGTATAGATGTATAGATGTATAGATGTATAGATGTATAGATGTATATATGTATATCTGTACGTATGTATATATGTATATATGTATACATGCATATATGTATATGTGTATATATGTTTAGGTTTATATAGATGTGTGTGTCTGTGTGTCTGCAGTAACATGTGTTTATGTGTCTACGCATACAGATCTACAGATAGATATATATATATATATATATATATATATATATATATATACTGTTACAGTACTGCTGTGACTGTTCTTCCTGCCTTTCGGCAAGATCCGGACGGGAGCACGGTGATTTGTAATACAAGTGGATGGCTGGTACGTAAGGACTCCGATGTCACAGTCCCGGTGGTTCGGAGCTCGGCCCAATGGAATCCCGCAAGTGTTTTTGGATAGGTGCGTCTATATACATATGTGGGGGTCGTTCACGGATTTTTGGGATTAATTTTGCAGTTTTTGTGCAGATATTTATTGTGTATATTTTGGGATAAGGCCTTCTGACTTTTACAATGTTGTCGTGAACTACTTCGCCTAACATGACTTGGCTTGCTGTTTTCTGTGGTATTGATACAACACCTTATGGACATTTTTCGTACCTGTCAATGCATTTCGATTGAAATGAGCTGTCTGCTTGTTTCTTCCGCATATGCCATCCATACGCGCGCAATAAGATGCTACGGTATACAGACCTGTTTCTCCATACATTCCATAGATAGAGAGATACATACATACATACCGACGTTGTCACGCACATACAGATGTGCATATACACACTCTGCATACAGGCTCTCTAGGCACTGCCTCTGAGTCCTTTTGTTGCGCCTGGCAAGGCAGCAAGTAAAGTCCAGTATCTGGCATTTTTGTGCAACCTGATAGACAGATGGTTTGCCGGATCATTGTGCGAGCCAGTACATTGCACATGGTTCGATGTTTCAGATGACGGCAGTGGGATGATCTGTTATTGGCAGGGAGTACAGCCTCCAGCACCGAAGCCGAAACAAGTCAGGCCCGCACTTTCAGTTGCCATTCCAGGGACCTGGGACGTTTCCGAGCGTGCTTGCAGACATATTCGAGTCTGACAGGCGCCCTATGCAAGCAGCTTTCCCACTTCGAGCGCGGCAGCGACCTCCGATTTTGCCTGTGCAGTGAAAGCCAAGTTGACGTAGAGCCGAGAAATGCGCTGATGACGCGCTGCGGTTCGGGCACCCGGCCCCTGCTTGATGTCGCAACACTGGCCGGGCTGAGGATTATGAATCGTCTTCGCAAGACCGCGCTCTTCCCGACGATATGTTTGGGGCGGCCTGGGACTTGGAGTCGAGTTCCGCCCAAGACATGTGAGATGTCCAAGTGCTTGAAGGCGCCAACGCCCGAGCGTATGCTTTCGCTCGCTTTGGGCCAGAGTTTTGGCAGCAGTTTAGAGCATGGGCACCGGGTTGGAGTTCGTCCAAGCATTTCGGGAAGTTTTGCTTTGTTGGAGTGCCGATCCCTGCGGAGCTCCTGGGTATACCTTCCAACGCCAAGAGCTGAGGCCAGAGCACTGGTCCTTGAGGCACGGCGGCTGGCGTTTCGCTTGTAGTTTCAACAGGATGTCCTTCACGATTTTGCACCAGCAAGCAAGATGGAAGCTCAGGGAAATGTTTTTGATTTCGGTATGTGTGTGGGTTGCAGATTTCAGCAGAAATCATGTTCAGCAGCTGCAGCACAGTTGCCGAGCCGTATCATCGGTCTATGCCCAGACATGGCACTGGCGACTCCACTTCTAATTCATACTCTCATCATTAGTATCATCCTCATCATCGTTAGAGCGCTTCGAGCGCGTGTTGAAGTGGGGTCATTGGGAGTCAGAATCGATGCTCACGAACCCACAATAGACCAACCATGTTATCGAAAAAACGAACTACATTAAAGACAATGCAACAACACCACGATGTCGAACTTGCCCGGCAACCCAACACGAAGAACTCCGGAACGTCCATCGGCTCCATTCAGCCAGTGGCGTCACGAACGCAAAAATTCGAGGAGGAAGCAAGTGGTTGGATGGCACAGGCATGACAGCCGAAATAGAGGAACCGGTTTGGGGGTTACAGGGGTTGGAGATTTAAGGGTTTTTTGGTGTTTCAAGGCCAGACGCAAAAGGGCTTTCATGCCAGGGAGCGACCTACAGCTTCAGTAAGAAGCCATGCACGTGGCACGTGCCTGGACCCGAGCCAGTATGCCACATGTTACGAGCTTTTGCAATCTTCGAAGTGATTCTCTGTCAGACGGCAAGCTGAGGTTTGCCTTGCGTATTTTTCGTTGTCCACAACCGTTGCCACTTTGGAGACAGATGTGGTTGTTGCCACGATGTCAGCCACCGGCTCAGCTGCTCCGTCTCCGGCCGTTGCACAATCACGACTGGGGTTGGGGTGAGCCCACAGATGCCGAGCCCAGGCCATAGAAACCCTGCGACTCTGCAGCGTTTCCAGTTGCTTGGCCGAGACTTAAAAAGCGGCAGGGTGGTGGGGTGACGCGATTCTGATTCAAGGTTTGCTGCTTCTGATACAGCTCCGAGCTCAGCTGTCCAAGCCGTAGGGGCCTTGTGATTGTGACTCTGTGACCGCTGTTGGTCTACGGAAGAAAATAATCGCATTGGGAGGCCTCACAGACACCCCCAACACTGTTACAGGCTTGAATCCCACGCTGTCCTGCTGAGAACACAGAGGAACCACGTCAATCTCCGTTGGAGGGCGAAGAGCGGTGCGTGGTGTTTAAATTCCCGTCGAAGCGATGCCTACGAAGCGTGCCGCGAGGTGCGGCAAGCAGTGCGATCAGATCCAGAGGGCAAGCCCAAGGCTGGGGTCGCTTAGTTTTGCAAAGGCATCGCTGCGGACATGCTGCTCACTCTGCACTGGAAGTGTCGACGTGGCAGGGCAACTCGAGTTCGGAGGGCCCGAGCCTGCGGCCACCAATTAAAGCGCAGTGGCAAGATGCTGAGATTGTGTGTTTCTAGGAGACGAGGGATACCCCACCTGCATCCGACGGCAGGTTGCATGCCGGAGAAGGAGTCTGGCGCTTTGTTGACGCAATGCTTTGGCTTTCACCCAGCGTCGTGATGCCATGTGCGAGGCCCACTGGAGATCCCTTGGCCTTAGCGACTGGCTGGATGACATCGACCAAGGAAAGGGGCTGCTCAACCAGTGCCCCTCCGTTAAGCCGCGTTCCCGTGTTTTTGGTTCTGCGTGGTACGTGTCTTAGTGCGTCAGCGCAGTTAAGCGGTTGGTTGCTGCTGCCGCAACTTTCCTACATGTGTACCTTGACAGGGTTCACTGAAAACCTTGAGTGATTTTTTCAATCCTGCCGGCCTCCGCCTGTGACTCCGAGAAGCGTCGCCCAAAGCCTGAGGCTCTCCTTGCAGACTCCTTACTGTCAAAGCGGCCGTGGGCGGGCCTTCTCGCGAGGGCAAGCCCGGTGCGATGAAATTACCCCTGTGCATGGCCAACCGCCACACCTCTGCACACGTTGTGCGGGGCGGCCACCTGGCAACGGCTGTTGTCAGAGGTACAGGGCCCGCTTGCTGGCGCATTTCGACAGCTTGGAGCAGGCGTATGGCGTATGCATGTCAGCAACGACAGACACGTCAAATCCGAATTTCACATGAGGGGTACAGTACGGGGCGGAGAACGTGTTCAGTACGACTTTCTGTGCAGATACTTGGCCTGTACATGGTTCGACGATCAGACGGACACTGGACGCTAGACCAGTTGCTCCCGGCTCGCTTTGCGCAATTGTGTGCTGCGTTCGGTTTTGACAGCTTTCACACTCAACCTCTTCCGTTTGGCATGGCAGAGCCACCTTTTTTTTCTCGGGCCCTAGGGTCGTTGCGGTCTGAGGCTCTTCTTTCATGACCTAAAGATTGACAAAGCCGTGTCCTTAGTTTCATGTCAGCTTCGTTTGACTCGGAAAAGGCTGTCGCGGCCTTGGCCTTGAATTGCAATGCAGGTAGGGCACCGGCGCCTCTTCGAAAAGTGGTTAAAAAATCGTTGCTTGGACGGCAGCCGGAAAAGAAACCGAAACATAGCATGCATAGAGTCGTCTAACAACAGGTAAACTTGCAACAGGCTGACTACTGTAGCAATACAGAGGCCTTGATTGAACCAGGTGCGGAAAAGTCTGTGATCGGGTGGCGGGTCTTCGACATCGCTTAGAGCTTTGCAAATCAGAGCATCGTTTAGACTCTAGACTCTAGACTTCCCACCAAGCCGTTCGACACGCCATCAGCAGATCTAGGCGTTGTCCTTGCCCCCAACGCAAGGAAAGTCTGAAAAAGCGGGGCTGTTTCAGACCAGCAGTTGAGCAATAAGACTAATGGGTTTAGGGTTTAGGGTTTAGTAAGACCGTAAAACGCGGATCTTCAGGAATGGCCTCGGCTGACTTTGGAACATCACATCAGTGAGCCCTTTTGAAGTTCTGTCTGGCCACTGTATAGCCAAAGCGGCCTGCCTGTGGTACGGCTGGCAAAGCAAGAGTTTTTATGTCGTGAGCACCCTTGCGCTCGTTGATGGTTCTTGGTAGTCATTCCGGATGCGACAAGGGTGCTTCTTGCAGGCATTGCGGCCAGATGCCTCAAGGCCGAATTCTTTAGTTGAACGTTTTCCGAACGGAGAAGGCTCTCCGCACAGGACTCAGAGAGCCGGTACCCGACCCGAGCTTATCTCCGCACTAGAAAGTGCCGGGCAAGGCCCCCGTGGACCGTAGATGCGCCTCAACCAGTCAGGGCCTGGCAACCCTTGCATCCTTCGTTAGCCTTACTCTCCAGCTGTCTTCTTCCAGTTATGTCTCAACAGTGATTGGCGCGAGGTCAAGCGTAGGCCGTCCAGACTTATTGTGCTGGGCATCTGGCCTGATTTATGTGTGACACAAACGACCGATGATGGAGAACTGTCAGGGTCCGGATGGGAAATGCTACCGCCAACCGTCGCCCGTCAGTCTGAATGTTCTGAATCGAACTGTGTGCGCCGGTGCATGCACTCCGCGTGAGTCAAACGTGGCAGCTATTGCCTTCCTTGGCAGGCTTTCCAAACATGTCACCACCAGAGGTCCCCGCACAGGATACCCGTGAATGGCTGTCACGTGCGTGTGCTGAGGGACACCAGCCGAACATTTAAGTTGACTTGCTTTTTTATTTTTAGCCGGCTGAGACAGGCACTTCCGTCAAAGTTTAGCTGCCGGCTCGCTTCACACATTGTCAAGGCATCTTGATGAGCAGAAGCCTGGAATGGCTACTATGTCACCCGTTGGGCCTCTACGAGTGTTCCGCAGCACCTGTTGAAGCGTGATTGCAATTATGGATGCGACGCACCTTGGGGAGCGTGATTGTACGTCAAGGTGTGCGGCACCTGGTAGAGCGCGATTGTGCTTCTAGATGCGCGACGCCTTAGAACGTGATCGTACGTCTAGATGCCATGAAAAAGGGCACTTCTGCCGTTCCTGTTCATAATTCATCTGCTGTCCCCCTCGGCGACGGAAAACGCTCTGTTCTTCGATGCTGTGACGCGATGGTCCGTGTTTGGAGGACCAGGAGGCTGGCTGCGCAAGTTATCGCTATGCTACATGGCTTGCAGAACCCCACAACCTCGCTCTGCATGCTTTCTGGCTCCTGGTTCAGAGACTGAGATCAATTTGCCCCGGCCTTTCATGCGCCTGACAAGTGAAGCATTCAGAGCCTCATGCTTGCAGCTAGTCTAACAGTAGCTCTGACCGACGTAAGATGCCATAAACGAATAGCTGAGCGATCTACGCCCAACATGGATGCAGGCGGCGGGGGCTTGTTCCGAACAGATGGAGGTATCAAGGTATCCTCGGGGCTTGACATTGATTGCGAAGTTCAGGAGGCTTGGTCAAAAGTGCGCAGTGGCGAGTCCACTTGGCTTCTTATGGCCTACGAAGGGAAAAGCAAGCTGAAGCTGATGGCCTCAGGGTCCGATTCTGGCTCTGAGCTCCTCTCTTGCATCCGAGATGACCAGGTGGTCTTCGGGGGACTCCGCACAAAGTCCGGCAAGTTCTGGTGCCTGATGTGTACAGGGGCAGACGTCGGCGGCCTTGCCAAGGGCCGTGCAGCTGCACACAAGAACGCCGCCTTCAACTCCCTGGAGGGAACCATTGGCGAAATCTGTGCACTGTCGAAGGAGGAGTTCGGTGAAGAGCTCGAGAAACTGGACCTCTAATGCCCGACTAAAGCTGCCAAAGTAGCCCAGACAAAGTCCGAGCGTCAGCCTGAGTCCGAGCGGGAGAGTCTCTGTCGGGATATTCCAAAGCCGAGGCTGTGAGGTGGTACGCATTTGCTCATGCGAAGCTACATCGCGCTGCTTCTGCCTTGTTGTGGCTTTGGCACAAAATGCTCCAAAGTTATTCAGCTGGGATTAGGACACCAGCGCAGCAGGAGCCGACAAACAGGCTCATAGAAACACGGGCAACCGAGCGCGGCTCGGCTGTTAGCAGGCATTATCATAGACTCCGTGTAGCAACAAGGCAACTAGATGTGGAAAAGGTTCCAGAGTTCTTTCCACAAAGATAAGAAAGCTCCTTCGATGGACGACCGTCGGCGTGTGCTGCTGGTTGGTGATGCGGAGGGTAACTTGGCAAAGCTCTATGCACAGGCGGGACAGTATAATAGCTGTTGCTGCAGGATATCATCCACTGTCTATGTGTAAGTAGTACCTGCATGAACCGCTACCTACCCCCATGCTTCGCGCTTCCCTCGTTTCGGCGTTTCGGCTCCAGCTAGAGGCACAGTACGCAGAACAGGCTGCAACACTGGCTCTTCCTTTGCAAGATACGCGAATTTCCGCTGGCAAAGTAGCACTTTTGCACTGTGCATATGGGCATCAGCCATGCCCATGCCCAAGCTATCCTTTGCAGTGTCTGAGGATGAGGCGACTCTCCTGACCGTCATGACGCGTGGCCTTGCGACTGAAGTCGAGGTCCCGGCAGGCAAGGACCTGGGCTATGCGAAGAATCGGGCCATTGATAAGCTTTGGCAGAACATCCCCTTTTGCCACGCTGTTGCAGCGCCACTTGGCTTGCAGTGCAAGTTTCATGCCAGTCAGCGGGTGTTGCCCAACATGTGCACACCAACAGTGTCCAAGGCTTGCAAACCTCCGGATTTTTGACACGGAATCTGGAGAGGAGCTGCAAGAAGGAGAGGCCGTGAAGGATGGAATGAAGCTGCTCCTGGCGCTGGAGACCCCCAGAGAAGGGGGGCCATCCGCTGCGGCCTCCGCCTTCGCCTCCGTGGTCTCCGCAGTCGGCCGGCACAAGCTGGGCCTTGATGGCGATGAAAAGGCGGCGATCCATGGTCCAGCACATTGGGAACGCTTTTGGATGCTTTTCGAGTGCAGTGACATGTAGTTGCTAAATTCCCTTCCTTCGGAAAGAGTCTAAGACACAGTGTGACAGGTTTTTTTGTTAATACGTCGCCTGCCTCTTTCTCGCTGTCCCGGCAAGGGCAAGCCGCGCAAGCCGCGAAGAGCTGCAGCAGCTGCCTCTGAAAGAGCTGAAGGCCCGACTCAAGGAAGCGGGACTCTCGACCGATGGCTGCCTGGAGAAGAGCGACCTGATCGACCGACTGCTTGGAGCCGCACAGTAGTGCCCGGACGAAAAGTGCCTTGAACATCGCTCTCGACATTGCGTGGAGCTTGGGTGTAGTACTACTGCAGCTGTGTGTGGAGCTCAATGCAACCATTCTTCTTTTAGCCATGCAGGTGGAAACGCAGCAGAAGAAAGTTGGCCAGTTCACCGCTCTTTTTGCTGTGGGCGCGTGCCCGCCTGAGTTGCGAAGTCTTTCTAACGATGGACCAGCACTGCCGCCAGCCTAGCCAGCTGATGTTGGAAGCTTGCAGAGCCCAGGTTTTTGCCGACGCCTGGAGACAAAGAGGAGACTTTTTTGGCCCTGTGTGCTGCGCTTTGTAGACCCGGCCATGCGGCTGCCCATGGGCCAGGCAGCTGCTGGATTGGCGGAGTTCGTCTCAGGTGGCCGAAAGGTTGGGGGCGGCTTTGAGCGTTTCCCCCGCGTCGCTTCAGCCCCTCGCGAGTGTCGCCAGGTTCCCATCGACACCTACTTTATAGACAGCAAGAGTGCGGCCTTTTTGCAGGCTCGCCTTGCTCCTGCCTTGCAAGTCCGCAGCGACTTTGGCGCCTGCAGGCCGCTCCCGAGGGCAAGCAGCTCTGCGAGCCGCCGCCTCAGACGTCTCCGCTGGATCGGAAGAGCGGGAACGCACAAAACTGCAGGAGCCTCAACTTCCTCGGCGGTTTCGGGGCGGGGCCAGAGATCGCCCGCAAGCCAGAGCAGAGCAAGGGATTCCCTGAATTCCCTGGACAGGTTCGCGAAATCCATGGGTTGACGGTCGCTTACTTGTCGGGGCCTGGACCCCAGAACTTTCAGCACCGCCGCCTAGTTTTGGTCGGGTCTTCATATGAATCCCAGTATGGACTTGGTATAGAGACCGCGCAACAAAGTATTTGTAGGGCCTGGTACGAGATGGTAAGCCTTTGCTGCAAAGTTGTTGAAAAAAGCAAAGCAAGCAACAGATACTGGTAGCTAACACCTACTGTAGGATCAAGTATTCAACTTTGGCAGGTTTACTTCGAGTGACAACTTGTCTTGATATCTTGGGCAGAAACTGCCGAATGCTTCACACTTCACATGTGAAGCTCCTCCGGCCCATCACCTGGACACCACGCGTTGCCTGGACGAGCAGAGCTGGCGTAGTCTCCACTCGCGCCGCTGAGCTCAATCGACTTTCTTCGAGTTCTTTCAGGATCCAGAATCCATGACTTTTCGAGAAGCGACTTGCGAAGCATCAGGTTGCTCGTTGTTTGGGCGACGATTTCCGTGTTCGCCCCTATGTCTTGGCCACGTTTGTGTTCGGCCATCGAGCCTCAGCCGCGCTTTGCCCTAGACGTGCCATGGCCTTGGCGCCTCAAGTGTTCTATCATCTCAGGCTTCAGACGACTCAGGCAGCTCGCAGGTGGCAAAGCCCGGATACGGCTCCGTGCGACACCTCAAGACCAAGGCCGGCCGTCGGATTTCAATGTTACGATGCACATTTCCTGCTGCTGGTTGCAGGTGTTCTCAGGCTTCAGCTGGATTTGAAGACCCCGTATGGCAGGGTCGAGGTGGTGGTGCTGAAACCAGCCGTAGCTTTGGAGCGCCGTGTCCCTGCGGTGCTTGTGAACGTGGGCTGTTACTACTCGCTGGCCGAGACGCTGGAAAAAGCCGAAGGCCCAAGGTATATCTCTTTGGACTGTGCCTACATCATTTGGCGAGCGACCGGGCCCATTGAGGAGGTGGCTGACCTGGTTTTTCAGAGATGGCAAGCTGACGCGGCCGTGGTGCTGGATTGGCTTGGTGAGCAGGCCTGGTGCAACGGTCGGGTGGGTTGCCATGGTTACAGCCTCCTTGGGAACACATCCTATGCTACGCTGGCTGCATCACACGCTAAAGATGCCCCGAAGGATCGTCCCCTAGTTTGTGCATTGGTTCCCGTCATTTCCTTCTCCCGCATCCATCCGACGGTCTTTGTCAATGGACAGAGTCTGGCTGCGGAGCTGGCTTTGCGCTTCATCTGGTTGGCGGAGGTGGGCTTACGACAAGGTCGCCAGGGCGGCTTTGGCTTCTTGTGGAACATGTTTCGCTTCTTCTCTTTGGAGGATTGGCCGGGTCTGGATTCGGCTCTGGCAAAGAGACCGGTGAGCGAAGCGGATTCGGATCTCTGGGGTCGGCCCAACGTTCTCTGGCGTGGCGGCCAGACCGCACGCGATGCAGCAGATCCATTTTGGGCAGAAGGTCGGGATGTGCAGTGTCACTTTGCGGATTTCCGGGAGCCTCCAAGCATCCATGTCATCGCTGGTTGGAATGACATGTTTCTAGCTCAAAGTCTGCAAGACTTCCAGCTGGCCACGAAAGCCACGAACGGAGCTGCAAGATTGACAATCTTCACCGGAGGCCACTTCGGTGTGGTGGTGAATCATGGAGTACAGGTTGCGGAACATACACGGCAGTGGTACCGCCAAAACTTGATCGGCACGAGCGCCGCAGCTCCGCGTGCAGCGGTGCGCATGCAACTCATCCAGGAGGATGCGAACGGGGAGGAAGCATGGCTGGAGTGCGACGTTTGGCCGCCACCCTCCAAGCCCATGCAGTTCTTTTTCCGGGAGAAGGATGCTGGCTTGGGCACGGGCTTGCTGCTTCCAGGTGATCCTGGCGGGGAAGCAGGTGCCTTGTCATATGTTTATGATCCCAGAGATCCTACGCCCTACGCCGGCGATGGCTGGCTCAATCTCCAGAAAGACGGGGCTCAGGACCAGAGATCTTTCGAAAGCTCTCGGTTGCGAGACGTGCTCGTTCTCACCTCTGCTCCGTTGCAGCAGCCCCTGGAGATCGTCGGCGAGGTCTCTGCAACGCTGTTACTCACCTGCTTTGAGCTACGACCTAGATGCAGTTCCGCATATAATGGTCAAAAAATACACGTAGCTCCAGGGGCGAAGAGGCATTCGGACTCTGAGGTACATCAGCTGCACGGCACCGGAATGTGACATCGTCGTGCGGCTCTGCGCAGTCCGCGGCTGGGGATCCTCCGAGCCTGGCTTTGGCTTTCTGGATCGCATCCTGGATCCAGACCCACGCGGCTTGGGCCGTGGACGTTCAGTGACTCGCCTGACTCTGGCTGAGAAACCTGTTCTTGCAGCGGAAGCAATCCTCAGGTGAATTTGTGCGAAGACATCGTCCGAGTCAAGTTTCAGGAGGCCAAGGAGTGAGCTGTATCTCTGTAACTCTTACGATGTTCTTGAACAAGAATGAAAGACAGGATTCGGTGGTTCGCATGGACGTCTCGGTTGGGGTGACGGCGTGTCACTTCCGAGCTGGCGACAGCGTCCGACTGCACGTCTGTTCGGCGGCGCATCCGCGCTGGCTGCGCCATCCGCTCCAGGAGGAGGAGGAAGATTGGCTCCTGGGCGCCTCCGAGGTCTCTCTGCCTCACTGTACCGAAGTTCTCCTTCGGCTCTCAGTAAAGATCAACCCTGAGAGAGTCAAGGGGCCCCGGTGTAGATCCGAAGTAAGCGAATTCTTGACGCAGAGACACCAACTTAACAATTTAGGTCGGGCCACCTGCGACAGTCACCGTCTTCGCTGACCACGAGCACCCCTCGCACGTGACACTTCCGGTTCGCAGCAGCGCGGTTCACATGTCTGGCTCCATGTGACGAACGTGTATTGTTACACGCTAATTATAGCGTGACCTTCCAGAGTGGTGGCACAAATCGTGCTTCTCAAAGTCTAGAAGCCGAGAGCCACTCTGGAGAAATGAGAGCCTTTGGCGAGCAATGCGGCCGAGAACGACCTCCGGCCCTGTGCCCTGCCAACAAATCGTCCGCTGTCATCAGTAACTGTTTGATTACAAGGAGCTATGACGCAGCCACGTTCGCGAAACCGGATGGGGCCTCAGAACTTTTTTCGGGACTTTGATGCTTTGCCACATGGCCTGATTGGAATCGCCGACGTTCCCAAAATTCTGAACTTGTTCCTTGCTTAGAGCTTAGAGAACCATCAATCTTCGGCTGATCGATGATGTCAGCATGTTTGGATAGAACATCCATATGTAGGGTAGGTCTGTCAAGAGTCATGATTAAGTTATGATGGTAAAGCTTTCGCCTGTATCGCGGCTTTCGTGGACTGTCAGCAAACACTTGGCGGCCAAACAGCCAGAGAAGCCGGAGTGCCAACAGTTGCCAGAGGTAATGGATGACAGTCCCAACTTTGTTGGAACTGCCGGGGCCTTGAAACTATGGTGGGTATGGGCTTCTTGGGCCAGGGGTTTATCCTTCGAAGTTTCCTGGATGCCTGCAGCCGTGTTACCCGTTTCCAGTCTGAAGCTACGATTCTGGCAGCCGAGACTTGAGGCCTACACGTCAGCAGCGGTGAAGCGCTTGATTAAGCTGGCGCCTGGCTCAAGATTTTCCTTGTGCAGAAACCCTCAGAGATCCTTCAAGTAGAGGCGCGTGTTACCTCGGCCATGCAACACATCAACAGTACTGGTGATGACCCGCTGCTAATGCTGGAACAGGTTCCGCAGGATTGGATTGATCGAGTCTCTCATCTGTAGTCCCTGTAGTNCAACACATCAACAGTACTGGTGATGACCCGCTGCTAATGCTGGAACAGGTTCCGCAGGATTGGATTGATCGAGTCTCTCATCTGTAGTCCCTGTAGTTTCTGCACTGGTTCTTTCGGTGCCTGGTGAAGAGCTAGACCACCGCGCGGCTGACAGACTTCTGAGTCCGCGAGAGAGAGAGAGAGAGTTTGCACCTCGAGCAGCTCCCAGTCTTCGGGGCGGGCTTCGGGCTTGTCATGTGACGTGGTGTCAGCAGGACAGGACCACCATACTCTATATACGTGGCACATGTCGACATCCATCTTAGGACTGGAGCACGAGCTTCTAGTTCACCCCCTGCCGTAAGTTGCATGGCTTCGAGTTGAGAACTAGCTAAGCTGCTGACGGCTGAGCGACCATGCAATCATTGAGGTTGCCGAGCGAGCCTCCACAATTGACGTTCTGCTGGCCGCTGACTGGCCACGGGGCATGCAGGCTTCCGGCGAGGGCTCGAAATTGAAAGACTTTGCGAGGGATTGTCAGGACTGACACAAATGGTTTGTTCTGGCCCTGACAGCAGCACGAACCGTCACTCTTCTGCCACCGTTTTCGCCTGCCATGGCCAGGATTGAGATCCGAAACCTTTATAATCTCCGACCGAAGCGTTTCTCCTCCAAAGGAGAGGCTTGACGAGGGAGAACGCCCTAGAGATCCAGACGGCAACCGCCTCAGCTAGCTGATTCGTGAGTAAGTGGTGCTTTCTGAGAGTTAGGGGTGTGTCCTTGAATTGAGGCAGGGTCGTACTATACTTGGGGTATCTTGGGGTATATTGGGGTTGTTTTTTGGGTCGCCTGGAGGTCAAGGTAATGATATGGAAGCGATGTCAGCCACAGATGCCTGTACGACATACATGATGCTCACAAAGCCTTGTGCCAGAAACCTTAGTTTGGTCGAGGTCTTGAGAGTAAGTAGAGCCAAGAACCCAGTAACTAGAGAAGATGTTGGAAGAGCCCTGCTTTCATGCATTCTTTAAAATAGTCCCTATTCAAAAGACCATGACCTCGCAGACAAGTGCAATTGCACCCCATGTGGAAGCAAGATGTGGCGAGCTCTGCCATGCCGTCTGTCTGGCAGACGCGGCGCCTGCGGTGAGGTCATAGCACGCAAAATGAAAAATGCATGTCATGTGCAAGTGCAGCAGGTGCTCCGAGTCCCGCTTGAAGTTTCTTGTTTGCGTCTTGCAGGCCGCTTCGGCCGCACAGGCGGGGACATCCTTGGGAGCCTGGGAGGCTGCACGCAGGCACGCAGGCGCCTGTGCCCAGGCCTTGCTGCAAGCGGGCGCTGCCTTGCGCTTCGCCGGGCCGGAGGGCCAGGGCTGGGTGCGTGCCACTGCAGGCTGCACTGCAGAGAAGAGCCGAGAAGAGCCGAGAAGAGAAGCCTCGTCTAGAAGCCTCGCAGTTGTTGCAAGCAGAGAGTCCGCGTAGAGTTCCGTGAGGCCGGCACCTTGGCAGCGGCAGCTTTGCATCCGTGTGGGAGCTGCAGCTTTCCCCGCCTCAGCCATGCCGGCGCATTGGCCTGGCTATACCAATGGATCTCTACCTCTACCTCTACCTGCCGTGCTGTGACAAAAGCTCTTTGGGGGGCGTAGGCTGGTGTAACCAATGCGAGAGACTCGAACAGTCCGAGCTGTCAAAGAGGCTTCTCTTCTCGCTTGCAGTTTCGTTGAAACAAAAGCAAGACTGTCTTTGCCAGGAGCTTCGGAGACCTCGCTGTGCTGAAGCACTTCCCAAAAGTCAGTGCGGCAATTGCAGCCTTTTTCGGGCAATCTCTGTTAGGACAGGGCTGCGGTTGCTGAAGGGGAGTGGAGCAGTCTGCTGTAGCGCAGGACGTCTTGGAAGGTACAGTATCTGCCCGTCGTTAGAGTCGGAGCCAAACTCGGCCTGCTTGCGACGCGACTTTGCGAACAGGACAGCATAGGAAGCAGTGGGAGAAGGAAAAAGCTACTCGCAAGCATGAATGCGAAAGGCCAGCTAGCAACTGTGACGCCCGTGTACCGAGGCGGTGGGTGATCGACTGTCATCAGGCCCCCAGCACACGGGCCGGGCGCACGTCGTCGCACTACTCTCCTCGCAGCCGATCTTTCTGGCAGAGGCCAGGGATGCGGCCAAAGGCGGGGCAGCTCGGGCGTTGCTGCAACGCAGGATGCAGAGGCGAACTCCGAACTGATGCTGGTGCTGGAGCACGCGGGCCAGCCCCTGGAATCAATTCGGCTGGAAAGCCTCGATCTACCATCGCGATGTGACATCATCACCCAGCTACTTCACGCTGCACCTCGTCTGCAATACGAGATGGTGGCGACCTGTTGCCATAAATGCTTAGGTGAAGCTCCTGCGCCTCAATGGAATAATCCATGCAGACATCTCTGCTGGCAACTGCTGTCTGGATGCAGAGGGTCGTGCTCGGCTGGTGGATGCCCGGAAGAATTGAGGGGACAACAAAGCGGTGCGACCCGTGTCTCTCGCTCTCTCTCTCTCTCTCTCCCTTTTCTCTCGGTCTCTCGCCTAGAGGATTTTGGCAACTCTTTGCTGGTGAGCACCGCGCAGCGGGCCACGGCCTGTCAACCCCTGGAGCGATTCCGCCGCAGAGACGCGTTTGAGCATGTAGTCACCCGAAGAACGGAAGTGACACTCGTGGTGAAAATCAACAGTAGCAGTAGCACTATCAGATGAGTGATGTTTTTTTGGGCGTTGGTTTGTTTCGGTCTGTCATCCTTGCGCGGCCTCTTCGTGCTATTGGAGGTTCCTGCCATGCTTTGGGGATACTCGTAGCAACTTCCAGGGGCCCGCTACGTCCACCATCGACGCTTCCCATGCTGTGCACGCTATTCGCCACAGAGCCGCAGAGATGGAAGCGGGATCGGATCCGGTGAAGCGATTCAGGTTTTTAACGCCTTGCAGGCGGATCGGCTCGTACAGGATTTAAGGGAACAAGGGTTTAGGCGTCTGCAATTCCAGGTATCCGCTGTCGATTCGGCGTCTGGTTGAGGAGATCGAGCGGCTGTGGCTGAAGCTGAGCTCTTTGCTAGACCTGGTAGGCTGCTGGTGCCAACTTCAGCATGCCAAGCTGGCCGAAGCAGGCGGCCGAACACCATTGATGTTTATGGCTGCCGCTATGACGTGGAGGCCACCTGCGGAGCTGAAAACCACACCTCTCCGTCCCCCCTTCTCTTCGACTCGCGTTGCGGAGGCCTTCCCCGGCAACCTGGCAGCGACGCCACCGGAGGTGCTTCGAGGTCTCCTGGTCCCGGGAGCCAGCGATGTTTATGGCCATGCTCTGAGCAGAGCAGCGGGTCGCCCCTGAGAAGCTTTGGGAAGCTTTCCTTGGGTCGAGACAGTCTCTGGCGAAGGTCTTGGAATACTCTTGTGGTGGCTGCTGACGGGCCAGGACATGCCGCCACGTTTAGGCTTTCATGCTTTTGCATATGCTTATCGTGTATTTTGTGGTCAGCCGCTGAACGTCTCGTTCCCCGCGAGTGTGTTGGCCCAAGCGAAGTTTCAGTCGTCCTCATTAGTCCTTTGACTGTGACGTGGCCCTCATGCGTGGGGGTTACTATGTGGACGGCTTCAGCACCTCGATGGAGAAGATTTGTTCTGCGAGGGAGTTGACTAGTTTCTGTGTGTTTGTTCACTGCCCTGCGAGAAAGAGAAAGCTTTAGCTTTTTCGTGGGTTTTGAGGCGAGCCGATGCAATTCGTTCCGGAACATCTCCGACTGGAGCGATCGCTCCAGAGGGCCCAAGAGGTGATGTCACAGGCCTTGGCAAACTTCGAGCGTGAGGCGCGGCTCAACATGATGCCGCTGAACCTGCAGTTATTCCCCGAAAAACGATCTTGCTGAAGCCCACGGGCGGGGCGCTCTGACGTACAGCTAGCATGATGTGCGTAGTTGCCATTGTTGTCCTGCGCTCTTGTTCCCCTCATAAGCATTAGAATTTCCACCATCGCGAAACTGCGTGTTAGTAGTAGTTAAGTGTTTCAACTACTATCCTACTACCGCCACTGCTCTTTCTGCTGTTGCCAGCAACGCAACGGCTACTACAACGGCTTTTTGCTTCTCTTCTTCTTACCATTGCTACTTCTGCTGCTGCGAGGACGACGACGACGACTACCACAACAACAACTACTACATTGTGCTGGGAAACGAAGCGCGCTCTTTGGGACCAAGATGTTGCCCATCTTGGTCAATCTTGCAAATCTTGCCGTCGCCAATGGGCCAAGATTTTGCTAATCTTGTTATTTTGCTTGCCGGTTTGGGGCGGCAAGATTGCACGTAAGGTTGCTCATTTTGCAATCTTGCAATCTTGCTAGTGTGCACTTGGGGGGGAGGGGCGAATCTTGAAATCTTGCAATCTTGCACCACTCGGACCACTTGAACCACTTGCGCCCCTTGCATCATTTCACGAAGAGAAATGGTGCAAGTGGCCCATAGTGGCCCAAGTGGCCCAAGTGGCTCAAGTGGCGCAAGCGGTACAAGTGGTACAATTGGTCCAAGTATTCCAAGCGGTCCAAGCGGTGCAGGATAGCAAGATTTCAAGATTGCGGTCCCCCCACCCCACATCGTGCACACTAGGCAAGATTGGCAAGATTGTACCGTGAAATCTTGCCCTTGCCTGCAATCTTGCCCACTTCCCAAAAGTTTCCAAAAATCTTGCAGACCAAGATTAGCAAGATTGACTGCACATTCTTGGTCGGATATCGGACATCTTTTCCAGAACTACTACTACTACTACTACGACGACGACGACGACCATGTGGGTGACCAAACGACGACTAATACTACTCGTACTCTGCTGCTGCTCCTGCTACTGCTACTATTGTTTGTACTGCTGGCAAACGCAAGCACTAGATCAACTCTGCCACCGCTGCTGGTCGACTGTTTCTTTCTGCCAGTTTCCTGCAGGAGGCTGGGAAATTCAACAAGATCTACGCATTCCTTGAAGAGTGATGTCCTTAGATTTAGCAGGCTGCAAAAGTAACGCGTGCAGGGGTTAGTAGCAGCCGCTAGTTGCTGAGAGTAAGGTTGTCGACGAGACAGCTGAAGCTCGAGCAAGCTGTTGCAACCCTTGCGTCGGATATCCGGGAACAATCTCAGAAGGTGGTGCACACTCCCGACGCAAGCAGCACCATGCAGATGGTGATGTACGATCCGTCGACGAACGTGATGACTCCTGTTATGGTGCTTCGTTCTGATAATGTCGAGTTTTTTGCGTGCCAGAGTTGCGGGGTATCTTGAGGTTTCTGCTTCCACAGCCGAGGCCCCATATGCGGACAGTCAGATGTCGATGATGCCCATGGTGTGCATGGTGCAGTCTATGCCCGACGGAGGTCAGTTTGGCCTGCAGGAGACCTCGTTCCAGCAAGTGCATTATCAGGAATCGGCCCCCCAGGAAACGGCTCCACAGGAAACGGCCCCGGCTGAGCACACGGGGCCTCAGGAGACGACTGCGCAGGAAACGGCTCTGGAGGAAGCGCCACTCGAGGAAGTGCAGGCAGAGTAGGCGAAGTATTTAGAGCCAATTGTTAGCATTGCAACCTTAAACTAGCTTCGACAAGTGCGCTGCTTGCATGGAAAAAGCTTCGCCCGATGTGCAGAGCAACCAAACCCCAAAGGCCCCCCTACGGCTGCGCTGCGAATCTGGATTCTCTGCAGGGCAAAATGTTGTCCTGTCGCTTCTTTTGTTGCTTGCTTGCTGCAGCCATGAGCCAGGAAACACCTTTTCTTGTCGATGTGGAGGTCGATCGCGTCTCCTTTCCAGGCCGCTCAGAAAGTCTCCTTGTTTTTTCCGTGCCGGGCAGGCCAGCAACATCATGTAGCTGTACTGCATTCAGTTGAGAGTGGGTTTGCGGGTATGAGCTTCACCAGTGTCATGCTTGAGCGAAGGGCCACGGGGCGCAAGCTGTGGGATCGACGCTTCTGGCGCTTCTGACGCCAGGCTGGGCTCACTTCTACCGCAGCGCTGCCAACGCGCAGCTCGAGGAGCGGGGCAAAAAGCTTTTCGCCACTCTTGGTCGGAACATGCAACAACTCTCGCGGGAGGAGCTTCGAAGCAAGCTGGCAGAGGCGACCCCCGAGATGCCGCAGCCGTGGCAAACTGAAGTTGCCAGGCAACCGGGGTTGGGAGAGAAAGGCCACGAAAGCAGGCAATCAGCAACACTTTCAAAGCAAAGGTTGGCTGATTCATCCTGGCAGTGGCACTGGGTTCGCGGTCCAAAGTGCACTATTCCAAGGTCTGAAGCGACTGCCCTCTTTCGCATTCTCGGTGCAAACCAACTTTTGCGGGTTCTTGGTCAAGGCCCACTTCGACACCCTTGAGCCCTTGAGCCTTTTAACTGCTATGCTATTGCAGACCATGGATCTCACCCTGCCTCCGGCGTCTGTTTGCCGAGGAGGCTAAGCCAATCTTGAAGTCGTGAAGGAAGCTGAGTCAGTTTGGCTGGCTTACAGTGCTTACCTTACAATGCCCTGTGTTGCTTGCTTCCGACCTCTCTTTTGAGACCCATTTTCGAGCACTTGTTCGGGAATGTTGGCTCTTTCCAGTGCTGCGGGCTGCCAGCCCGCACCTCTTTCCGACACCTCTTTAAGGCATCTTGCCCTTTCCGGGCCTCCGTCTGACCATCACGAGCACTTTTTCGGGAATCTTGGCTTTTCCCGCGGTGCACGCTGCCTTACCGCACCTCCTTCCGAAATCTCTGTCGGGAATCTCGGCTTTTCCAGTGCTTCTGCCATACTGCACCTCCTTCTGACCGTTTCAGGCCGTTTCCGAGTCATTTTGCGGAATCTTGCCTCTTTCCTGTATTTTCGGGCTGCCTGCCCGCGCTGCTTGCCGGCACCACTTTCGGAATCTTGGTTTTGCCAGGCTGCCAAACCGCACCTCCTCCAGACCACTTCCGAGCGGGATTCTAGGTTCTTTCCAGTGTTGCGGGCGACCAGCCTGCACCTCCTTCCGACCCACCTTTCGAATACTGCTTTTTTCCAGCACTTTGCGCTTCCACCTCCGATGTTTTGCCAGTGCTAGTGGTACAGTCTGCCAGCCCGCACCCTTCCCGGGCTGCCAGCGCCTCCCTCGAGCCCTTCTTCCAAGAGTCTTGGCTTTTCCCCGAAAGTTTAAAGTAAGCACACCCTGAAGCACAAGCAAGCGGCAAACCACCAGGCGATGCCTGAAGCGCAGCATGATTCTAAAGTAAGTGAGTAAGCTTGCATAGTATGTATCCATCGCGATACGTTGAGTGCTGGCAGGTGGCTTCGGAGTGCGCTGGCCGAGGCTCCGGAAGATCGGGCCTGGGCTTCGAGCAACCCGGTGCTGCGAGAAGAACCGAGGGTCTCCACTTGGGGATTTGGGAGTTGGGTTTGCTCCCGGCTGATATGTCATTGCCTGTCCCCGGCTTTGCAGCCGCCCAACGACCGATGCACCACTGTATGCCGACGTGCCTGGTGAACGTAGCAGCTGGATCGTGCAACATTTAGCACCCAATCTGTTTCAGGGAATGTTGGCCATTTCTCAGGCCTTCTGGACACTCTCCCCCCCCCCGTGGTTGGCCTAAATAGGGTTTATTTGGAAGCTGAGAGTTGTGTTTTGGTATGGTCGCTCGTCCAAACAACCTCGCCCTGACTGTATAAGTGCAAGAATACGGAATTGCAGGGAGCTCGCTCCTAGCCGAAGAAGACGCAGCTCCTTCAGTTTCAAAAAACGAACGAGAGAGAATAGAGCTCATGTACCTCGTCATCGGCAAGACATGAGCTTCTTTTCTTCTTTCTCATGGACTTGGAGGAAACTCTCTTCTTCTTTCTGTAGGCGGGCGGAGCTTTGTTCTCCCGTGCTAGGAGTGGAAGCCTTTCATTCCTCTTCCGATGGAATGAAGACTGACGAAGATGCACAGAACGTCGTTTCCAGAAAAGTCTTCTTTTGCCAAAAGAAACCTGCTGGGGGCTCTTTTCTTGTTTCAGAGGATGAGGTAGAGGGCTGTTCATGTCTTGTTGAAAGCTGAGGGGAGGACCAAACTCTTCTTTTGAAGCTTACNGGTAGAGGGCTGTTCATGTCTTGTTGAAAGCTGAGGGGAGGACCAAACTCTTCTTTTGAAGCTTACGGAGCTTCGTCCTCGTTTCTTGAGAGTTATCTCTCTTCTATCCCTTGAAGAGGAAAACGGGTTTCCACTCTCTTATTTTCGACTAAAAGGCATCCGTAGCTGTTTTCTTTCTCGTGAAGTGGGAAGGGGCTCTTTGCAAGAACCTGACACGGGATCTCTTCCACAAGAAGAGACCTTCTTTCTTTCTAGGTCAGGGCAAAAAACGCTCAAGAAGAAAGGGTGGAGCTCCCTCCCTCCTTGCAAAACAGAAATCTGGTCCTNAAAAAGAAGGTAAGTCCTTCACCTCGTCCCTCAACAACACCCTCAAGTTATTCGTGGTAAACCAAAAGAGATTCTTTCTAGCAGAGTGCGCCTGAAGAAACCTCGCTCATAGCAAGAGAGTACAGAGCTCCCCCACGAAAAGTCCTCTACCTCATCTTTGACAAGCAGAGACTGAGAGCTTCTAGTGACACAGAAGAGAGTCATCTCAACACAGCAGACAGGCCCCTCCAGCTTCACGAGAAAGAAGAGAGCTCCGCTTACCCCTCAGTTGGCAACAAGAGACTGCCTTTCTCTCTTGGTGAGGGCGAGAGATCCGGTTGCAAGACAGCATACGCTCAAGAAGACAGGGTGGAGCGCCCCGCAACCTTCAAACAGAAAGGTCTGGTCCTTCCCCCAGCGTATAGAAAGAAAAGATAGATCCTCTACCTCCTACTCTAAGACAAGAAGAGTCCTTCCCCAGCTTTTTCGTGATTGCAGGAGAGAGCTTCTTTCTAGCAGAGAGCTCCTTGGCCTCTTGGTTAGTCGCTTCTCAAACATGAGAAGACTGAAGAGACCTCACTCCTCGCAAGAGACGACAGAGCACCCCGGCCCAACCTTTAAAAACAACGTATGAGTTCTCTACTTCACCATAGAAAACAAGAAAACTCCCTCCAATATCACGAGAACGAAGAGGGGCTCCTCTACCTCTTGGTAGACTGGCAGGTCCTCTACCCCAGCAACTCAGAAGAGAGGCCAATCTGACTTCTCGAGAAACAAGAAAGCTCTGTTTACCTCTTTGTCGATAAGAAGAAAACTCCTTTCTTTCTTAGTCAGAGGCGAGAGCTCCTGACCATCTCCTCCTCCTCCTCGTCCTCCTCCTCCTCTTCAAAATATGGAAGAGAGCTTACGATCAAGAAGAAAGGATGGAACTCTTCCAAACTTCAAGCCTTGACAAGAGTCTGGTCCTCCCCGCGGCCTTCAAAAGGACCTGAGAAGCTCTTTACCTCATCTTTTGAAACAAAAAGAGAGCTCACTCCAAGGCATTCTTGGGAAGAGAAGAGAGTTTCTTTATGGCAGAGAGCTCCTTTACCTCTTGGTAAATCCCCTTTTAGCCTCAAGAAGATTCAAGCGACCTCGCTCCTAGCAAGAGCTTCAAAAGAAAAGCTAAGTCCCTCACCTCATCCCTCAACAACAAGAAGAGAGTCCCCCTCAAGTTATTCGTGGTAAACCAAGAATACTTCTTTCNCGCTCCTAGCAAGAGCTTCAAAAGAAAAGCTAAGTCCCTCACCTCATCCCTCAACAACAAGAAGAGAGTCCCCCTCAAGTTATTCGTGGTAAACCAAGAATACTTCTTTCTAGCGGAGAACGCCTGAAGAAACCTCGCTCATAGCAGGAGAGCACAGAGCTGCCCCAACTTCCAAACCGAAAAGTCGTCTACCTCATCTTTGACAAGCAGAGACTGAAAGCTTCCTCCAATCTAGTGACACAGAAGAGAGCTTCATCTCAACACAGCAGACAGGCCCCTCCAACTTCACGAGAAAGAAGAGAGCTCCGCTTACCCCTCAGTTGGCAACNCTAGTGACACAGAAGAGAGCTTCATCTCAACACAGCAGACAGGCCCCTCCAACTTCACGAGAAAGAAGAGAGCTCCGCTTACCCCTCAGTTGGCAACAAGAGACTGCCTTTCTCTCTTGACGAGGGCGAGAGATCCTGTTGGAAGAGAGCATATAAGCTCAAGAAGACAGGTGGAGCGCCCCCCAACCTTCAAGCAGAAAAGTCTGGTCCTTCCCCCAGCTTTTGGAAAGCAAAGATAGATCTTCTACCTCATACTCTAAGACAAGAAGAGTCCTTCTCCAGCTTTTTCGTGGCAGCAGGAGAGAGCTTCTTTCTAGCAGAGAGCTCCTTTGCCTCTTGGTTAGTCGCGTCTCAATCATGAAAAGACTGAAGAGACCTCACTCCTAGCCAGAGGCGACACAGCACCCCGCCCCAACCTTTAAAAACAACGTATGAGTTCTCTACTTCACCATAGAAAACAAGAAGAAAACTCCCTCCAATATCACGAGAACGAAGAGGGGCTCCTCTACCTCTTGGTAGTCTGGCAGGTCCTCTACCCCAGCAACTCAGAAGAGAGGCCCAACTTTTCGAGAAAGAAGAAAGCTCTGTTTACCTCTTTGTCGACAAGAAAAAAACTCCTTTCTTTCTTAGTGATAGGCGAGAGCTCCTGACCATCTCCCCCCCCTCCTCCTCCTCCTCCTCCTCCTCTTCGAAATATGGAAGAGAACTTATGATCAAGACGAAAGGATGGAACTCTTCCGAACTTCAAGCCTTGACAAGGGAAATCTGGTCCTCCCCACGGCCTNCCTCCTCCTCCTCCTCCTCTTCGAAATATGGAAGAGAACTTATGATCAAGACGAAAGGATGGAACTCTTCCGAACTTCAAGCCTTGACAAGGGAAATCTGGTCCTCCCCACGGCCTTCACTGGGAAATAAGAAGCTCTTTACCTCATCTTCTGGAACAAAAAGGGAGCTTACTCCAACTTATTCTTGGCAATAGAATAGAGTAGTTTCTTTCTAGCAGAGAGCTCCTTTACTTCTTGGTAAGTCGCCTTTTAGCCTTAAGAAGATGGAAGCGACCTTGCTCCTAGCAAAAGCAAAAGGGGACAGAGCTCCCCCAGGTTCCAAAAAGAAAAGTCCTCTACCTCATCCTCGACAAGAGGAGACTTCGAGCTTCCTCCAATCTGATGATGCAGAAGAGAGCTTCATTTCAACAAAGCAGGCAGGCCCCTCCAATTTGACGATAAAGAAGAGAGCTCCGCCTACCCCTCNTCAACAAAGCAGGCAGGCCCCTCCAATTTGACGATAAAGAAGAGAGCTCCGCCTACCCCTCAGTCGGCAAAAAGAGACTTCCTGTCTTACTCTCCTGGCAAGGGAAAGAAGAGAGCTCCTGACTATCTCCTGTTCGTCTTCAGAAGATGGAATAGAGCTTACGCGCAAGAAGAAAGGATGGAGTTCCCCAGAGCTTCAAAAACAAAAGTCTGGTCCTCCTTTCCTCCTCAGCCTTCAAAACAGAGAAGATGAATACTCTACTTCATGCTCCTATTGCAGTGGCTTGGAGAGACTTTCAGCTTTCTTCCATCGAAGACAGTGCCTGGCTCATCCTTTCATCTTTCCCGGCGACGATGCTCTGGAAAACTTTCAATCGCGAGAGTGTCCCCATCATCGGTTTAAAGCGCTGATGCTCTGAGAGTTTCAATCGCAAGGAGTGCCCCGTTATCCAGTAAGCATTTTTGGCGATGGTTCTCTAGAAAACCTGCCCCTTATCCCTTAATGCTTTCTAGCGATGGTTCTCTAGAAAACCTTCAATCACAAGGAGTGTGTCTCATATCTTTTCTGTCCCTCAACCTGCTTTGCCTTGCCCCGGTGCTCTGGTTAAGCTTTCCTCCACAGAGACACAATCGCAAACCCTGGTCCCTATCGTTTTTGGTTTACGTCCCTTCTCTATTGGAGAAGAACTGTACCCGACAATCTTAGGGACCAAGGTTTGCGATTTGTCTCGTTGATTTTTTCGGTGAAGGAAGACAGGGNTCCCTTCTCTATTGGAGAAGAACTGTACCCGACAATCTTAGGGACCAAGGTTTGCGATTTGTCTCGTTGATTTTTTCGGTGAAGGAAGACAGGGAAAGATACCAGAGAATAGCTTAAAAGCATGGTGTGCCATGTTTTGCTGAAGCGAGAATGGGACGGGGCCACCGGATAGATTAACAGAATGGGGCTTCTTTTGTCGATGAAAAACAGAGGAAACGGAAAGGGGCCGGAGAATAGGTTAACAAAGTGCGCGCCTGTTATTGTTGAAAAAGGGTGACCGGGCCACAGCATGGACTAACAAAACGGGTTTGTTTCAGTGATCAAAGATGAAAGGGAAAGGGGTCAGCGAGCGGTTCGGCAGCACCAAAGTTTCTGAAGGGCTTCCTTTCAAAAAACTTGGTGCTATCGAACCGCTGCGTTTTCCGAACCTGAAAGCAACGGTTCGATAGCGCCAAATTTTCCTAAGGGTTTCGTTCAGAAAACTTGGTGCTGTCGAACCGATAAAGAGGCCAGAGAATAGGTTTTCAAAGTGGGGTGCCCTTTTTTGGTGAAACAAGAAGGGGGCGTAGGATACAACCACTTCGGCAGGAAGGGAACAGTGTAGACGGCAGATGACAGTAGAAATGAAGATGATTAAAACGCTAGGTCTTATTTTAAAGCGATGCGCGCAAGACAAAAGCAAAAGCTGCGCGCGAAAGCCGGGAGGCCCTGCGCAGCGTTGCTGTATTTGGCGTTTTTAGAATACATATTTTTGATGAAATTCTAACAACACAGACGGCACAGACGGTGAAGCTGATGGAGCTGATAAAGATGATGGTAAAGATGATGGTAAAGATGATGGAGATGATGGAGATGATGAGGTGATGAAGGTGATAAGAAGGTGATATATAAGGGGACGATGGGAGGTGACTAAAAAATGTAAATATTTTAAATAATTTACAGAATTTATATCCTGAGGAGACCTTGGGGAGGGGTCGGGCCGGGAAGTTAAATAATTTACATAATGTAAATATTTCGGGACCTCCAATATTTACATTATTTAGATTATGTAAATTCTGGCGCCCCGGACCCTCCCGAACTCCCTCCTCAGGATTTAAATTATTTAAATTCCCGGAAACCCAAGCAGGGTTTATTTGGAAGCTGCCTCTTGTGTATATAAGAGGGATCTAGAGCGGTTTTTCCCTACTAATACACACAAGGCAGCTTCCAAATAGACCCGGTTTAAGCCGCACAGCCCCCCCCCCCACACCCACCATACCCCGTGGTCTTCTCCTCGGTGCCTTTGGAAAGCAGACATATTCCGCATAAACTTTTCTTCCCAGTATCAAGCCTGTCGCAGTGCATGCAATGTCATGAATCTAGCAGCGTTGCACGGCATTCATTCACGCACTCCGGCCGCAATGGCCGAGCTGAGCGGAGCGCTGCGAATCTACACCGAGGCGCGCTGTTTGAGGGTTCAGCGTAATTGTGCAGAAGTGCGGGCAACAATAAGTGTGTGCCGCTTTGCTTGGAGGTGCTCCCGCCACAGCTGCAGAGGGACGTGTGGTTCGGGCCTGCCAAGACCACACGAGCCTTACTACAGCAGATGGAGCTGCATCCAGAGAGCAGCTGAGCACGCAGCAGTCCCCTTGTCTGTTGATGGCGGCAGCCTGACAGTTGTGCTTTCATCGTGTTTCTCGAAACATTCCGATTCCCGCGTTCTTTAGGCATCTACGGGGAGATCACTGTAGAGGGGGCGGCACAAGTCGCTGCGCGCCTTGGCCTCGAGGACTTTGCTGAAAAGGAGGCTGCAGCCGAGCTGGGCAGCGGCGCGGGCCGCTGTGCCCTGGCGCTGCTCCAGCAATCGCAGGCTGCGTTTTGGCAGAATTGAGCGCCTTTGGGCTCCAATGGGGAAGCTCGACGCTTGGAGGGTGCGGAGTGCTTTCTAGGCGTCCATCGTCGGGGTGGAACTTGCCGCCGCGCGGCACGACGCAGCTGTGCTCCTTGCTGGAAGCTGCTTGAAGGAATGGACGCGGCTGGACACGAAGGTGCTCTTGCCTGCCGTTGCAAGGAGCGACTAGAGCAGATGGCTGCTGCGTTCAGGACGGGGCCACGTGGTTCCGTGACGGCCGAAGTTTCTGCTTAATTCACGGGGATATACTACAGACCTGGCGTGATTGGTGCCACGTCACTGCAGTCTTTACCAGCTCATTGTGCAACTCGCTTGAAAGAAGCACCGTGCTCTCAGGTCCCGGCTTGGCTGTATTCCAGCACTGAGGTTTCCCAGCCATGGTGATGAGCACGCTTTCTAGGCCTGGAGAATGCTGGAGACCGTTTGTCCCAAGCTGCACGAAGTGGAAATGTCCCCAGGCAGCTCGATGAATGCAAGCTGCTGCAGCGCGTGGCCACCTTGCAGCCCGTTCTTAGCATTAGGCTGTATGGTGCGTCGTTTTGTGCGGCGGNCCATGAGGCAGATGCTGCCCCATGCCCTCACCTTCGGCTTGAGAGAAGTCCTCCGCTGTCCCATGTCCTGGAAGCCCCATGGCAGCGCCGTCTACGTTTACGAGCCTCCAATGAATTCGAGGGTTTCCAAATCCTTTCGGGTTTCCGGGGGGGTGGGGGGGCGCTTGTTCGGTCCAAGCGCGATTCCGATAGCTTCCTCTCAGGAGCGGTTGCCATCGTACCCGCTGCAGCGTGGCGATGTGTGCATAAGAGCTGCAAGAGGGCCAGCGGTCCGGGCTGCAGAGTGGTCCTTGCGAGGTATCGGTCTTTGCTGGAGGAACCCCTGGCGGCGTTGTTCACCGCAGAGCCGCAAGGCGCGGCCGGCTGCCATGCCCTGCCTACATTGTGTCATTGTGATCCTTGCCTCGACTGTCGAGGTCGCCTGGGCACTGCCGCAGAAAACCTGAGGGCAGCAAAGCTTGCCCAGCTCTTGCTCTCATCCCTGCTCCCCTTGTGCGGATCGCTGGAACAAGACTTTTTAGCATGGGCTTTCTGAGAGCTCTCCTTGCAACGATGGAGTGTTCGATCTCTCACCCTCGTCGCAGGGCCCCAGCCCCAATCGATTCAATTTTGGCGCAAGTCATCAGGCTCCTTCTCGGACCTCGCAGCGACCATCAGACACACGAAGTGACAGCGCCATGGGCCGTCGCAGAATGATCGCTTTCGACGGCACTCGAGGAGACAACCCGCCATACCTGGTCATGGCCAGAGAACTCATCCGTTCCGGATTTGACGTTTTGGCCCTGGGCTGTGAGGAGGCGACAGACCTGGCAGAAGCTTTCGGCGTCCTCTTCAAAGTGGTTCAGTGGTGCGCAAAGAAGGGCGCAACTAGCCAGAAGTTCGTCGACAGCATGGTGACTCAGAACTTCGGTCAGATGGCAGAGGTGGAGAGCGACAATGCGAGACGAGACAATCTATGAGGTAGCACTACAATTCAAGCCTGAGTTACTTCTGCACAGCATGACTCACGGCATGCAACATGTATGCCATCAGTATGATTCTGCGGATACGCATCCACATCAGCCTGCAGACTGGAACGGTTGCCAGCAGCTCCATCCGCCTCCCGCCGCTATCAACTCAGCCTGGAATTCGTGCAAGCCTGGGCTGGTATGTTTTCGCTGCAGTCACGTTGCGGGGGTGGAAGACGGAACAGGGACCTGTTTGAGAAAAGATCTTCCAAAGGCCGTTGGCTGATTTTGCCGTTGGATCGGGACGTGCCCGCGGATTTCGGCAGCACCATCATCCGTGTTGGGCCGATGGTGGCCGAGAATGCCATGCAGGCCGGCCCTGAATTTGGATCCGAGATGTCCAACGCAGTAGAAGACTTCTCAGCAGCTGGGGAGCCCCCAGTCTACTTTGGCTTTGGCTCTATGATCGGTGCAAGTTCCAAGTTCATGACCCTCCTATGCCGGCGCGCTCTCCGTCTGACTGGCCTTCGGGGGATTTTCTGTGCCGGGCGGTAGCCAGAAGAACGCTATTTTTGTGAAGTATGCAAGCCACTGCTGCGTCACCGTCCACCACGGGGGCACGGGCACCACGAATGCCTCCCTAACGTCTGGAGTGCCGACGGTGACGGTGATCGCCCCGGTTTGCTTCGACCAATTTGTGCATTCGGATGACATTAACAAGCTAGGCAACGGAGTGAGACTGGCAGCCCTTTACCAGCTCGAACCCTCCGAGGCGGTCTTGAAGTGTCTGAGGACGCCAGAGATCTGCAGCAGAGCCAGGGAGGTAGCGGCCATCATTAAGAAGGAGAAGGAAGATGGCCCGAAAGACATGGCGGTGTTCCTGCAGATGTTCTTCAAGCAGTTCGTGGACACGGGACGGCAGTTGAAGCTCCGGGACTACTGGAGGGGACGGTCCCGGAGGGTCCCGGAGCTGGCTCAGTTCCCTGCTGCCTTGCCTGCCTTGCCCACGTTGAGCACGAGACGTTGCATGCCCTACTGAGTTCAACGCAGGCCGATGCCGGGACTCACTTTCAGGAGCTACTCCTAGCTACGTCCACCACACCCCCGAAAAACACACAAAAATGGAACCTTGGGTTAGGAATACTGCATCCAAAGCTTGGAACTGTAAATTGGAAGTTGAAGCTTTTGCTCACGGCATTCGAAAGAGAGTTTCGGACTCAACTACCTTTCAATCTTCTGGGCACAGAAATTCCCAGATCCCTCAAGGAGCAGCAGCTGTTAGAGTCTTTCTGCTAGCCTTTTCCAGAAGAGGGATCCGGGTACTCTTTTTGCCCAGCAATCGCCGTGTTGTTGCTTGAGGTGAGGAGTGTGCTTGATTTCGGGTTTTCTTGTGATTAGGGCTGCAGTAGCAACTGGTTGGTGGAACACTCTTGCTGTGTGTCTGCTGGGTAACTGCTTCAATGATGCGACAGAACCGGCCTTGTGAAGAGCATGAGTTCTTCACCTGATGGCGTAGTGTCACGGACTCTGTATGGTGCTGGTGTAGCACATCTCTATTCTAGACCATGTCCTCACGTGGAGAACGTCTGTTGAAATAGCTGCTGCTAGTTAGTTCGATAGATCGGTTACGGCTGACTGGATGCAAGTAGTTCATATATGTGTGGCATTTGATATCTAGACTAGACTTTGTGGCTGAACCTACTTTGGATACTGCTACTGGTAGTATCCAGCCGGTGAGCACTCGTGGCACCTTTATCGGTTCTTGGTTACGTACTTTACGTTTATTGTTTAGTCAGCCTTGTAGCCGAGTTTGCTCTGCCTGCTGATGTGATGGTAGCAACCTGACCTCATGAAGCCTTGCCTGTGTTGAGCGAGTGTGCGAGTCGAAATCTCGACTCAAACCCCCGCACCCTGGTCTAGTGGTTGAGGGCACTCTCAAGTAGGGGTTGAAAGGCACCAAGATCTGCCGTGGTAGAAATGGTAGAAAACTCTGCTTCGAAATCTATATCTGTATCTACATATATATATGTGTATATAAATGTAATATCTATTATATGGGACTCTGACACTTCCGTTCCGAGGCCAAGCGATGGCATGGGACCAGGCACGGGCTTGTGCAGGGGCTTCTGGCCATGAGCCATCTGCTCTCAGAAAAAAGCACTTCCACCGTTAGTCTCGACTCCTCACAGCATATCTTAGACTAAGCATACTTGGGAAAGGTACGTTACCGAGCCTTTGCTTGGCTGTGAGTGTTTCAAAACCCGGACAAGCAACTCAAGCTTCTTTCGTTCCAGCTCAATCGTCCCCAAAGTTTTTGACATTCAAACCCGGCAGAAAGCCAAGTGGGAGCGCAGCCAAAGCACCACGCTTGCGGCAGTAATCTTCCCATGTCCCGGCAAAACTCACTGGATTCTCGATGCCATGGAGCAGGTCTTTGAGTATATTGCAGAAAACGGGAGTCGAGCAGACTTTAGAGACCAGGTCACGGAGTTTAAGTTAGATTGGATCCTACTTAAGCAGCGTGCAAGTTGAACTTGCAGGTGGGCTCCCCTGCCGTCACCGAGCTTTGTGCAGCGTGTGCTCCTGAGAGCGAAGCCGATGCGTGCTTATGTAGGCTTAGACAACTTGACCAGGCTTCCGGTGAATGTTTTCCCCAGCAGCAACGCCTGAAATCAACAGTTTCGTTCGATTGCACGGAGATGCATGGTCTGGAGCGGCTGTTTGGCCCAGGAATGGCTTGCAAGGTAGACTGAAGCAGGAGCACCAGCTTGCGACATCTAGAGATGCACAAGAAAGCTTAGGAGATCTTGGAAGCAGAGACTAGTGGTAGAATGCGGCCTTGATACCGAAATTCTTTTCTAGCTCGAGCAGCAGGGAAGTTGCAGAGATGGTCGAACATGACCTCCCAGGCACTTTGTCGCTGCATTTGTGGATCCAGCCGGCTGAACGAACAGCTCGAGCGTGCAGGGGAAGTGGTCGCACATGGGCCCCGGAAGCCAGAACCAGAGCCTGAGACCCACGTGATCTCCTACAACTACCCAATTCAAGGGCGTTTGTCCTATTCGCTCTTGGCGGACCAGCCTCTCAGAGGTGCGCCCATTCGAGAGGGTGACTTATGGCACTTGTCCACCGAGGAAAGGGTAGATCCTGTGCACGTCTCCTTGCACATCAACGGATTTAGGTTCTACTTGGACGGTGCAGAAATGGCCATATCTTTATCCCCTTTCACACTTGTGCGCAACTGCAAGTTCCAAAGTACTTATCCGATGCTCAATGTGGCTGACTTCAAAATATTCAAGGTGTCCTTGTTTGCCCAAGGAGCCTGCTATTACTTTGGAGTTCGCGGTGAGAATGAGCGGGAAGCAGAGGAACTTCGATCCCGCTGGGTGCTTGACATTTCTCGAGCTATGCGCCTGGTTACCCAGACGCTCTTCCCTCCCTTCCAAATCTCCTGTCGTCCTTTGGACGCAGTCCCTTCTACCCACTCGCGCTTGATGGCTGGATACCTGGTGCATTTTGATGACTGCTTCACAGCATCGGTCCTCTACTGTGAGTTGCATGTGCAGACACAACAGGACCACACCAAAATCATCTTGTACGAGAATGAAAGCTGTCGGCAGAAGCTTGCAGAAATCTACGTGACCGACCGGTCCATCTGCTGTGAGAAGATTGGGATCAATTGTAGCTGTTTCTCAGTCGAGGACCATCAGTTCTCCGCGAGGAGCCTGGGCGAGCGCAAGCTCTGGCTACGTGCAATTTCGAACCTGAAGGTCAAACTGCAGAACAGTGCCCCAGTCCCTTCTCCGACCGAGACCTGTCAGTACAGAGAGGCCGTTCAGGAGCATGCAAGGCAGCATGCAGTGTACGAGGGGCATGCCAAGACAGATGCTCTGTTGCAGCGTACATTCATTCGACCGTTGGGCTCACCAAGCGAGGCATGTCATGGTACACTGGGTGCACTTCCAGTGCCGCCAGTGCCCCCTCTTGCTGAGGATTTCGAGAGGCCGGGCCAAGATGCAGAGCAGGGTGGGCCTGGTGTCCTTGGGTCGCTGCCGGCAGCAATACCCAGCCCCTCCGCGCACACAGAGGAGACACACCCTTTGCGACGGTCCTCTTCCTTGCTGCTCTGACTGAATGGTCTCCTGTTTCCACTTGTTTCAAGTAGAGCCAACTGTGGGTACTAGGCCGTGCTGGGGGTTGCTGGGCCGTGATGGGTCTTTCCAAGTGCTGAGGTCTGAACCACTGAGGAAACTCTCCAACGTCTGGCTGAGACCCACACGGCCAAGGAGCAAATCCTTCATGGTGCCGCGGCCAGTGCCCAAACCGACGGGAGGCTGAACTGTTTGTGCTGGATAAACCAACAGTTAATGACACCCAGACCTTTGCCGGCATCATTGCTGTCTTTGAATTCACCGTTTCACAGATCTCTTGGGCAGGCGAGTTTAGGCGGGCAAGCGTCTTTGGGTTTTGGAGGTGCAGCTGTTCTTAGTCTTCGTGGCTCAGCGTACGCTCTGCACTGCCCAGGAAAAACCAGACGCGCAGTAGCAGGCTTTTAGGGGGCGGAGAGGTCAGCATGGATAGGCAGATGTGTCGCATGTGGGATGGTTAGTGCTGAAGGCAAGGTTCCGTGCTTGGAACCCAGCAAACTGTTGCAAAGCTTGGCTTGAACCGTGCTCTTTAGACCTTGCACGTCCACGCGATGTAACTTGTCGCCACAAGTCCAGGTGTCGAGAGCAGACCCATTGGCACAACTTCGTCGCCATCGCCATATCACCACCATCACCATTATTGGAATCATCACCATCATCACCCTGACCACCAGGATCATGATGATCATCGTCCTCCTCACCATCATCATGACCATCATCATCTCCGACTTCATGCTTACATTACTTGCGTCGCCGCCAGCAACACAGCATTGTAAAGACAACACAAAGCTGTTCATAATCAGGGCCAGACACAGACCCCAGCTGGTGATCCTGGGTTGTGGCGATACTGGTGCTGCTGATGGTTGTGGCGTGAAGGAGCAGCGAACTAGTCGCAGTGTCGTAGGGCAGTAATAGTTGCAGTAGTAGATGTAGTGGACGTAGTAGCCCTATGCCATAGAAGTCGCAGTCTATCTAGCAGCAGAAGACAGGAGCAGAAATCTTTGGCGTGATGTTCGCAACACACGTCGGCATCTCCTTGAATTGAGCTTCATGGTGGCCTTGACGGTTGCGGGATAAAGGATAAAGACACCGTATAATTTCGGTTTGCATCTCAGAAGCTCACAGACTAGAACACTCCTCGTTAATTAGTACCGTTCGATCTATGAGATGCAGGACATCAGCTGTGATTTCGTTTAGTCGGCTGAGGCTTGAGCCGAGGCCACCTGGAGATTTTGGGCTGAGCCGATTCATGGCACGGGGGGGGCGTTTCTTCGGTCTGTAAGTCTACGGCCAACTCATGACATCCTGCCGTGTTGCTCGCGCCAGATATCTGGTGTGTGGAAGCATGGACATCTTTTACCAGCGCCCGTTCCGCGCTCAGACGCAAGGTGTTCATGTTGTGCACGACTGGGACGGCCGAGGCCGTTTCAGACCCCCAAAGCAGGGCACGTCTGTCGGTGCATCGCACTGGGCAAGGTGCGCCACTGACATGCAATCCTGAAGGTGCCCTTCATTGTCGGATCTTTCTCCCAATCGTGCAGGTTTCATCAAAAGGTAAGGCCCGCACGGCCTTCCACGGCAATAGCCTCTGGGAAAGGGCTTGGCCGCCGCTTGCTGGCATTCCTGCGACTAAGGCTTGTCGTTGAGCCCAGCTGCCACCATGCCGGAAACGGCACGCTCCCCTCCAATGGCTCGTGATTTGCTCTTGCCGGTCTCATAGAGTTAAAAGAGGCCCTTAAGCAGCGGCCAGCAAACACAACGCCAGCCGCCCAGCGCTGCCGAAGGAGTATGTTTCTGCCGTTGTATTCTGTCCAACAGGCCCAGCCCCTTTGTGGTTGCAAGCACTGGCCTGAGAGGCTGAGCGCTTGAGCTGTTGGCTTAGTTTCGGTGGTGAGGCGAAGAGCAGGGCGAAGAGGAGCGGGGTGTCAAGCGCGATGCGGCCACGATGGAGGAACGGCTCCTTGCTGGGGTCCAGGGACATGGGGCCACCTCCATCGCCCAGAGCATGGCAGTAGCTGGTGTCATTCGTAGTAGTTGTCTTGTAGCAACAGTCCAACATGTATTTTGTGTGTGTGTCTGTGTAGATATACACACATACATCCATAGAACCATAGCAATCGCCACAACACTGCTCATGATACATACCGCAATAAGAGCTGCATAGCGATGTTCATAACAATACCCAACATACAAGTTCTGAGTGAACACCAGAATGATGACAATCATACTGACCATAGCGATAGTTTGAATACTTACAGTAATGGAAAGACGACCAAGGAAACACATACCAGTCATAATCTTCTTTGAAATCATGTTTGATGCTAGAGCCTTTGTCGCACCCAGCGCCGCAAGCAAACCGGAGGATGATGGTCTCCCACCACCGGAGCCGGACACGGTCTTTCTGGGTGCAGATCCGAGCACCATGAGTCGGACAAGTACCCTAAGCCCATCGAAGCCCTGAACCTTGTAAATCCTAAACCGCACTGACGGTGCACCGAGAGACCTCATCTGGCAAGTCCGAGTTGTGAGAGTGTAAACAGTGTAAGCCGTACTGAGGGAGGCTGCCTGCAAACATCGAGGAGAAGCGCATCGAGGTGCCTGCTGTTAACATAGCTCCGAACAGCAATCCAGGGGACCTCCTCACAAAACAGCGAGGAAACACCTGTTGATGATCGGGCAGGCTGCCCTAAAGCATGTGGGCAAGATCGAACGCATCCACCTCGTCCGGGAAGCAGGCTTGCCCCCCGTGTCGGTTCTGCTGCAAGTCGGCCTTGTTAAATCTGTTAGCCACGAGCCGGGATGGCAGCTTGCCGGCTGAGGTGAGGGCAGCGCCTGCAAGGGGTTTGGCTCGACACTTACTTGTTGTGGCCTTGTGCATCTGCTTGCGTCACAGAGCGGCCTTTAAACTCCCTGGACCCCAAATCCATAGCTAAACCCTACGCCTAAACCCTAAGCGCAATAAAACGGCACTGAAAAGAACACATGTATCATAATAGACTAGATGTTGTATACTGTAACATGTCAAAGTATATTACCAAAACAATACAATACAATATGGAATCCTAAGTATCTGAGGATTTTTTTGTTTTTCTTGGGCATTTTTTTTTGCTTTTTGTGCTTTTTGCTTTCCTCTGCTTGTCTGCTTTCCTCTCCTTTTGTGCTTCTCTGCTTTTCCGCTTGTCTTGCTTCTCTGCTTTTCCGCTTGTCTTGCTTCTCTGCTTTTCTGCTTCTCTGCTGCTGCTTCTCTGATTATCTGCTTCGCTTTTCGTTTTTTTTTAAAGTTTTTGCTTGCAGCTCTTCCCTGCTTTATTATTTTTTGTTATTTTTGGTTTTTGTGCTTTTGCTTTCCTCTGCTTTTGCTTGCCTGTGCTTTGCTGCTTCTATGTTTTTCCGCTTCTCTTGCTTCTCTGCTTTTCTGCTTCTCTGATTGTCTGCTTCGCTGTTCTCTTCTTTAAGTTTTTGCTTGCAGCTCATCCCTGCTTTAGTATTTGTTTTTGCTTCCCTCTGCTTTTCTGCTTCTCTGCTTTTCTGCTTCTCTGCTTTTCCGCTTGTCTTGCTTCTCTGCTTTTCTGCTTCTCTGGCTTTCTGCTTTTCTGCTTCTCTGATTTTCTGCCTCGCTTTTCTCTTTAAGTTTTCGCTTGCTGCTCTTCCCTGCTTTGATTGCTTGTTGTTTTTCTTGTTGATTGCTTTCCTCTTCCTTTGTTTTCCTTTTCCTTTTCAGCTTTTGTGCTTCTCCGCTGCTCTGCTTTAACGCTTTGCTTTCGTACTATTACTACTGCTATTACTATTACCATTACTATTATTAAAGGAGCAAAAGTATCTTCTCCAAGACGCAAAAGGAAATCCCTTGCGAAATCGCCTTCGCAGCCCTCTTCGAAGGGGCCCACTCGTTGCAAATGGGCGGGGGGGGCTGCCCCCCCCCCCAACCCCCCCCGCTCTCTTAAGCCGTGAAGAAATGAATAAACATGTCTTCTCCAACACACAAGAAGATGACAACTAGTTTAAATTTCATGCTAGTAAATTTACCAACGTCAAAGACATCTAACTATCTACAAAAGAAATTTTGAAACAAACATAGACGTCAGTGTTACTGTTGATACATGTCATGGTTTAACCTCCCCATTCACCACCAGGTGAGCAAACTGCTTCCTCCTAGGCACTGCTGGGATTCAAGGTTTCGGAAAAAAGAATCTGCAATGAATCCAGCTCTCAGCGAGACGGCAGAACACAAGTCCTCTGTCAATTAGAACGCTAATAGGACGCGAGAAGACATTCTGCACGGCGCGGATCACTCAGCCAATTCTCTTTTGAATTCTCCCAAAGATTGTTTTTTGGGACAGTATAGCACTTTAGCAATTTTTTTTTGCACAAGTGCTGTAGTGTCCCCAAAGAACAGCCAGTCTAATTCCTGAAGTGCCGTACTGTCCCAAAAAAACAAGAAAACAACAATTTTGTCCAGTCTTGGAATTTAGCTCCCCAGGCTTTCAAACAAGATTAGTTTTTTTGGGACAAGACAACACTTTTGCAAGAAAGCTACCCGAAAAGCTGTACTGTCTCAAAACTGCTCTACTGTCCCAAAAAAACAAAAATCAATCTTTTCAGGTTCGTGCGGCAGGGTGTCCATTAGTTTGTTGTTTTTTTTGGATGCCGCAGATATGCACATGCAGACAGTAACAAGAGCCGTGGAGACAACAAAACCAAGAAGGGCACAGGACCACATTGAAATATTGAAACACATTGAATTTCAATATGGCAGATCCAACATCCAAGATCGAAGATTGCACGGGACTCCTGGAAGGAATCTTGGATTCAGGGAGGGCCATGTTGAAATATCGAGACAATGATGAATTTCAATATGGCGGATCCAAGATCCAAGATCTGAGATTGCACGGGACTCCTGGAAGGAATCTTGGATTCAGGGAGGGCTATATTGAAATATTGAGACCATATTGAATTTCAATATAGCAGTTCAAGATCCATGATCCAAGAATCTCCCCCAAGAGTCCCGTGCAATCTTGGATCTTGGATCTTGGATCCGCCATATGAAACTCAATATGGTTCAGTATTTCAATATGGGCCATCCAAGATCCATGATCCAAGATTCTTCCCCAAGAGTCCCGTGCAATCTTGGATCTTGGATCCGCCATATTGAAGCTCAACGTGGTTCAATATTTCAATATGGGCCTCCGCGAGACCGTATTGAAATATTGGGCCGCGTTGGGTTTCAATATGGTCGGTCTGTGCGGTGATGAGAGACACGTGAGCGGAAGGAGGGGGTTTGTGCCGTCATGAGGAGACGATCGCGAGTGGAAGAATGGTCAGGGCGAGATGCTCGTGAGTGGAAATAGCTGAAAATAGATAAAATACATAGATCTTTTTTTTTGGGGGGGCTACCATATATATGTGTGTATATATATACACACTATATATTGTAATACATTACCACTTATTGGATTCTAGGACATGATGTTGTATCTTTAAGTGATAATTTATTATGTTACAATAAACTATGTCATCATATACCAGAATGTGCCAAGGTTTTGTGACCTTCTCGACTCCCGAGGAGGCTGACGCTGGGAGCCCAGCTTTCCAGAGGACCCCAAGCCTGTCCACAAGGAGCCCTCAGAGCTACAGAAAGGATTAGATAGGATTATATCGTATAGCGTAGGAGTTACAGCCATTTTTGTAGAGTCCTGGTGGTTGCTGTGCATCCGAGGCGGCTTGCGACCTGAGCGAGCTGCTGGAGTGCGGTGGCCGGAAGATCACCATCTCCATAAGACCCGCTGGCCTGTGGAGCACCGAGTAACGCTGGCAGAAACCGGATGGATCTTCCTTGCAATATAGTATAATGTAATGCAACATGATATATCGAAACATGAAGACTTACACTGTGAGGCGACGTAACACTAACAATACAATAAATGATACCCATAATAATAGCAAGAGTAGTAAGAATGCAGTATGATTATAGATGTGAGCACCTGGACATGGCCAGGTCGGCCCACGAAGAGGTCCGACGGCCCCAGGTCTGGCGTGCAGTCTTCCGGGGCTCTTCGTTGATGCCCAGCGCGATGTGCCAGGAAGAAGAGGGAAATCCAAATTGTTGCTGCCTCAGGCCTTCTCGTATCTCCTGCCTGCGGGTGTAGGCCCTGTGAGTTTAGGGTTTAGGGTTTAGGGCTGGGTTTTTAGGGTCTATGCCTCGGGATCGGGGTTGTGAAGGGTTTAGGGCTCTGCGGGTTCATAACAGCACCAGGAAGAAAATCTGTTTCCTTGTGGAAAGAGAGCCGAGATTGATTTGTGAGTGAATCCCAGAAAAACTGTCGGGTGTGCCTGTGCCCTGTGCAGGGCTGAGAGCTTGACACGTCCTGTTGACGCAAGTAAGAGAGAGCCTGTTGGTGCAGCTCCCAAGTGTTGGATATTCTCAGTGGCATCACCTGCCCTGTCTGACGAAGAAGGCAGGCTTGCGCTTGCGCGGGCGGCGTGTTCCGGTAGCTCCTGCCGGAAAGCAAGCGGCCCGCTTTGGCCAAGGTCGTGGAGCCTCACGCCGACTGTGGGCTCGGCTTGTTGAACCAGCCCGTGACTTGATTGCACACAAACGCCAAGACCCTGAAATGCCAGGTTGGTTCTGCCTTGTGAATCCCAAGGTGGGCATCTCCCCGTGGCCCTTCCTTGCCCCACCGAATTCCGTTGTTGCTGCCAGGTGGAGAAGCACATGATTGTCTCTGCTAGCACAGAAGTGTACATAGCCACTGCGTCTTGAACTCAGCATCAGCAAGCACCTTGATCAGAAGCCGATCCTTGATGCAAGCACTGTGCAGGCGAGGTCCGGTGAACCCGTACCATGTGCAGGTCCCCCGACGCAGTTGCTTTGCTTCCGCAATCCCTGTGGTCCTGTGCCAGGTCTTGCCTGTGAAGCATGCGCTCCTCTCTCGGTAGCCTTGGCCATGCCATGTCCTCTTTTGCCGGAGTTGCAGCCGAGGCCTTGCTTCGCAGCTTGTCCGCCGGATTTGCAGAAGGCATTGAAGGCGGGGGCGCTCAGGATACCGCGATGCGACGCGCCCGTCAGCCCATTCGGACCTCTGCGTGGTTTCGGAGGTGCAGATGGCCGCCCTGCAGAAGATGTTCGCGGATGCAGGCGCCTGCTCAAAAACGCGTCTTCTGGCTGCTTCTCCTTTCTACGCGACCCTGGCCCGCATGTAGCTTCAGCTGAATGGGCGATGTCTTGGGCCGACTTGGAGCCAAAACTGCACGTGCTCTCCGATACTGTGCTTGTTATCCAGTTTGTCACCTGCTTTTGCATGTTCATCTGGTCTCGCCCGCGTGCTTTCACTTTTTCGGGGGTTGCCCTGACACCCTGGCCAAGCAAGAGCTTTCAGCTTGTCGGGCTCGAGGTTGAGCATCGACCGTTCTGCATCGCGCACGGCCCTTCTGCACAGTTCTGTGCCGCACATTGGGGAGGAACTTGCTCGCAAATACGCGAAGATCGCATGGCCCATGGCTCTCCTACCAGCTCCGGCTGCTTCAGGTTTTCGNCGCAAATACGCGAAGATCGCATGGCCCATGGCTCTCCTACCAGCTCCGGCTGCTTCAGGTTTTCGGCAGAGCTTTCTTTGGATTGTCTCCCTGTGTTCTGCACACGAGAAGAGGCATCTGCTTGCACTAGCTTGTTGCTGGGTTGTGTGAGCCAAAAGCGCATTCGTAGCCTCCGCGACAAAGACAGGGAGGTGAGCTTGGTAGATCTGTGAAATGGGCCCCAAACTATTCACCCTTCCCTGTGAGTTTGGACTGAGTGGTAAGGGTGGCGGGCCTGACCCTGGAGCTGGTCATCTTTCACATTTGATAAGAGAGTCATGTCCTGTGGCCTACGTGAGTGACTTGCTGTGGGTCCCTTTGCTTTGTGTGGAAGCCACGTCTCTAGGGTCACCTCAATCGAACCTGACTGCTGTGGACATGCCTCTCCTGCAGACGCTGAAACTGAAACGCATAGCGGATCCTCGAAAACGAGCTCGCAACTATGGGCATAAAAAGGAGGATGAACGATAGAGTTAAGGATGAAGATCAGGCCATCAATCTTAAAAGCCACCCGCAAAGAGCTGTAGCTTCGATCCGATCCCCTGTTTGCAGGTCAGGAGTGCCTGACAGGATCTCAGAGCTCTGCTTTTTGCAGATCGTCACGTCTAAGCGAAGCCATGGGCTTGATGTGGAATCCGGCATCGGGACATTTAGCTTTCTCTGCTGCGGTGGGACGGCGTCCGCGCACCCGCTCAGATGGAAAATTCACCACTCTTTGAGAGCCCGAGGATATGGGAAAGATGGATACCGATGGGCACATCAGCGGCAAACCATATGTGCTCTCGGCGGATTTCTTCGATGTCTGTTGCGTGCCGTTGGCAGCCAAAGATTCTGAGCCAGGCAGATTCAGGTGCTGCCGATTGACAAATCTCGCCCTGGCCCCTGCTCCATGCCGCCGCAGACTTGCTGTGTCACAGCTCTGGCGGCACTGTCCTGAACCGCACTGCTTTGAAGCGGTTTGTTTACCTGCCTCCGCGGCTCAAGGATGTTTTAGTACTGTGCATACTGCCATGGGCAAGAAGCGCAATCGAGTCACTATCAAGTTTGTTCGGTGCAGAGCCGACTGCGCGACTCTTCCTGCATTAGTCAGGTTTCTCACCTGTGAAATTCTGGACCTAAACCCGAATTGTTCGATTGCCGGTTTTATTAAGAAGGAGGGTTGATCCCTAGCATTGCTTTGAGCAACGTGTGTGACATCGGTGCTGGTGTTGATGATTTTTGCCACCCAAATGCGTGTTCCGGACTGTGGGGACTCTTACTTGAAAAGTGGTGAGCCCGAGGCGTGCCGAGTATCGCTGTGGGGCGGTGCGTAGCTTGCGCTCATGTCCCATAACTTACATAGTCTTGTATTGCCTGGCTTCGAAATGTTGGAATGCCGCCAGTTCAACGGGGAAGCATGTCGGTCGTGTCTGTGAATCCCGCAGTACATGAAGGACTCGGGCACAGGGAAGCATCTTGGCCGTGGTCCTGAATCGTGGGGGAAGCATTGTGGTCATGTTTGTGAATCCGCGAGTACATGGGGAGGAAGCATCTTGGCCGTGGTGTGCTGGTGATGGTCTCCTGTCTCCTCTTGGTCTGATGGTCGTGCTTGTCGCGGTGTGGTCCTCGTTGTCGTCCTGACCTACGCAGGCCCAACGGCCCAGTGAACGGGAATTCAAAGGGTGAGCCGAAGGTCGCTCAGAGCGATGAGTCACTTGTGTCACCGGGGTGTACTTTGGTCGTCCACTCGTTCTAACCCTCGCATGTTGGCCTCGCCACAAATGCTGTTTCTTGTTTGGAAAACCTTAGCGCATTTGACGGGAGCAGTTGCAGCCCAGGTCAAGGAGAGTGCGCGAAAGGCTGGCTGGCGACGATGCAGTAAAGGTGCCTGCACTTGTACGACTTGAGTGCGAAGTGGATGCTCAAGCCTAATGCCTCTTCTGCTCCTTTGATTGTTCAAGGTGATGACACCTGGGATGTAGCATGGTCCGACAGCCCGGCAGTGGTCTTCAACAGCGTCTTCCGTATGGAGCCCTTCCAATGCATGAATCATTTCCCGTGCCTTGGTCTAAGTTTAGTACGAGAGACCCGAAAGTGGTCTACTTGGATGGAATTTTGAGGATTCGTTGGAAGTACAGGTTCTCTGTTCGGGAGGTTTCATGATAAGGCTCCCGTAATTATCATAATATATAGTGTAGACGAGTGATTAGTGACCCCCTTTGACAGGTTGATGCAGCTTATCTGCCGCAAAGACATGCTCGCACAGCATCTCCAAGCAATGCCTCAGTGCTGTCCACGCTTCGGGACCGAGGGGTTCCGCAACTTGGCCCAGCAATATCGTTGGTAAGGTGCAGCATGCTTTCAGTGAGTCATGTGTGCATGGCTTCAGCTTCAAAGCCGAGGCTTCGTTCCGCAGACATGGGTGTTGCCAGGCAGAAGCCTAGAGTTCGGGCTTGCGCACCGAAAACTCCCCTGGGTAAAAAAATCACTTACATCCCCGAAGTGGCACGAGACCCGCGGAGTGGCATCTGCCTTTCTGGAGCTAAACCGACGGGAGGGGTTCAATACATATATACATATAATATCTATATCCATGCCTATATATAACAAAAACAATAAGACAATATGTGGTACTATAGAATATGTTGTAATACATCTCACGACTGCGCCAGGCGACTTCCAGCGCTTTTGGGCCGATGTTCGCCAGAGCTTCGGCATCTCGCAGGCTGCGGAACTGTGGCCGTGGTGACGTAGATGGGGCCTGAGTAGTGCTGGTCATGTCACCTGACGGTAGATATATTTTTCACCCGAATATCTATATCTATGTATATTCACATACCTTTTTTCTACATCCATCCACCCATCCATCCATCCATGCCATGCCATGCCATGCCATGCCATCATGCAAGCATGCATGCATACACACACACATTTTCATTTTTTTCATTTCCGTGCATTCAGAGGAGTGCGCGGCGTTAATTAGATGCACTTGCCCGCAGCGGCAAGAAGGCGACTGCATATGGGCTCGCCCAGAAAGTATCAGGGGCCTCGACAACGCCTACTTGTCCATTGACAATGCGTTGCCAGACCTCACGAATCCGGGCCGGGACGAGTTTGCTGTGCAGAGTCACGGCAGGTGCGCAACAGGCCCCACTAGGAGTTTCATCACCTGCTTCCCAGTCATCTCCCAGTCTCGCGGTGGCCTGTGGAGGGGTCCCGTGTGGCTGCCAGCTTAGTTCGATTGCCTCCCTCCAGTTGAAGTTGTCAAGGACATCGCCAATCGCGTGGAGGGGCTTACTGTGGGTGTCCGCGTCCTCATGGTCTCGGGCGTCAACCTGAGGCACCGTAAACTGAAGTCCGTCTAGGACTTCTGCCGCGGTGTGTTTGTCCCAGGGCCGCAACTCTTCATCGCCGCACATCATTTCCAGCTCCTCACGGACGGTCTGGAGGACGTCAGTCTCCTCCTCGTAGTAGAGCGGGAATCTGGTGAAGGCATCGAGCACGATCTGGCGGGGCGAGGCTCCTTGTAGGCGCATCTGGCTTCGGTGCTTCTGATCGCCTCCCCCACAGTAGTCATGGCCTCGCTGGCCTGTTGGGTTGTACTGCTCAACTGCGGTCTGTCGCCACTTGCGGCTACCGATGCCGGGGGCGATGGTTTCGGCGGTCATGCCGCGGCCCCGTAGGCCCGACACACACGCCTGCGAATCTCGTAGGTGCGTCGACAGTCTCGCTGTCGTCCAGAACTGCCGTCCACATGAGCGGCACTCCGTTCCTTCGATGCATTCCCTGTAGGTGGCAACCCGACCGTGGCTTTTGAAGTGGTACACTCCCAGCTGCTTCTTGGAGCGGAAGCCGCGCCTACATGCACGGCATGCCCACTGAGTCATTGGCAGCTCGGTGCGGGGTGCAGTCGCTCGTAGGTCCCTGTACAGCACCCATAGGCCCGCTCGTGCCCAGTGCACCTTGACGTAGTCTCTGTGCGCCTGCTGGAGGAAGCGCTTGACCTTGTGCTTGTAAAAGCCGGGACGTTCTCGTACTTTGTGCGTCCAGGTTTGCCAAGCCGTCAGGGTGTCCTCTGGCCAATCCTCGTCCTTGGCGCGGAGCTGGGCGATATCCTCCCGTACCTTCGTCAGCCAACCATCTTCGGACTGGAGCATGGCCCATAGCGCGGGGGGCCCATTGCCAACCATCGCCAAGCAGGCCCGGGGAATGAGCCGCTATTTCCCGGCGGATGATCGCTTTGCCTGCTGGAGTGCGCATCTTGCGGCGGTCGTACCGCGGCCAAGCCAGCCTCGTGTCGGCTGGGCGTTGGCCGAAATGGCCTTTGAGCTGCACTTGGACGGCACGGTGGTCCTCAGCTTTGTTGTGGCTGTATCGAAATCGTCCGCAACTTGACTGTGGAGGTCGAGGATGCTGGCCGTTCCACCAATCGCAATGAAGTCCAACCGGTGCTCTTGCCCATTTACGTGCTGAAACGTGGCACTCGGACCAGTATGCAGGGCTTCGAAAGTGGCCGGCAGCCATAGACCAGTTGTTTGGAGGGTCTCGGCGGCTTGTCGCCCAGCTTCGTCGACCTCACCAAACTGTAGGCCGCCCGTCACGTAGTCGTAGTCCGCGGGGGGCCGTCCATCAATGATAATGCTGGCATGGAGCCCTTTGAGCAAGCAAGTGAGGCGCCGTAAGAAATTACGGCGTTCTGGCATTCTGCCTGCATGCGGGTAGTGGCCGGAGAGGAGCACACAGCTCCAGGCCGATTTCTGGATTTTCAGTACTATGAGTCGTTCATCGCTGTGCAGCACATTAACATCGGCATCCTCGACATGCACGGCATGGCCGTCAACATCGAAGATGCCACGCTGTCTATTGAGAAGTACAGCGACCCCCCAGTTCTGTTTGGACTGCGATGCAAACCGTAGGAAGGATCCGATATGGAAGGAGCCCTCCTGGGCTTTTGTCTCCTGGAGAAAGCAGATGCGGCATTCTTTATGCAGGAGCTGGTCCTCGACATACTTCCGCTTGCCAGACATGCCCTGCATATTGACCGACAGTGCCATGGTGGAGAACTCGAAGGCGGGCAGGTCACTTCCACCCTGGCCAACAGTGATGGTAGGGATCAGCTCTGCTGCTGTGATGGGCTGTGCATTGTAGCGCTCGCCCGGGGCCCATGACAGCCACTGGCCTAGTTGAATAGGTAAGGCTTGGTGTCGTTGTCCGTGTGCTGCCGCAGCCAGCCAGGAGAGGTCCGAACATAGGAAGGACTGGCAGTTCTCCGCAGGTGGGTGGTACACTAGGATTCCGTTTAGCTGCCAACTTAGCAATACTGTCGACAAGTTCGTTCCAAGGGTCGCCGACACGAGCAGCGACGTAGCGGAAGTCCAGGTTGTCCTTAAGGAGGCCCCTGACATACAGCTCGAGTTCGTGGAGCTTTTTGGCAAGGTCGTACTGCGCCAGCTGCCGTCCGCACCCCAACCAGCGGCCTGGCAATCAAAGTGCGCCGTGGCAGCAATGACAGGAAAGATTCTCAAGGCCTGACCCAAGATCGGGCAGACTGCACCCCTGATCGGGCCACCAACACCACCGAAGAGTGCCTGCTGCTCTCCATGCTGGATGATGACTGCCCCGGCATAGGCATTGAGGTCGTGGGCGTGGAGGTAGGAGCCGTCAGTGTAGATGTGGGCGTGCATTCCTTCACCCGGATAAAACCAAGTAACACAGACCGTCACAGACCAGTGGACCAGGCCAGCCAGTGCTGTAGCCGTCACAGCTTTCAAGGTCAGGCTGGACACGTTGAACGCCAGCCAGTCCGGAGGCCAGGGCCACAGAAGTTGATCGATGGTCTGCGGCGTGTGGGGCAGGGCCAACTGCTCTCAGCACAATTCGGCCGGCGGGAGCGCGGTGGCAAGCTGTAGGTGTGGCGTCGCCTTTGCTGCGTGTTGTTGCCTGCGACGGGGTGATCTGCTTCTATTGACCGGCCTGGGGACTGCCGGTCCCCGGGGCCTACCATCATCCGGTGATGGTGGAGGATCTGAGAAGTCACTGGAGCGCGGCAGGCGCGTCCTGAGTACTGTCGCTGCTGTCGCCCCCATCCTCCTCGTCATCGCTGTCACCGCTGGAGCCATCACCGGCGTCAGTGGTGCCGGAGGGTTCCATGTAGAAGGTCAGAGTCTCGCCATGCCGAACTCGGACTGTGGCGCCGTCTGGCGTCGGGTCACCTCCTTCAATGGTGGTCGTCCATCTATCGATGATGGGGTGTTGCAAGCCAGCGACGTAGGCACCTGGGTCGAAGACATCCGAAGGCAGAACCACCCATTGGGGAAAATAAGTGAGCCCTCTGAGGTCAAGGAAGATCACGGTGGCCTCCAGCATGGGTGCGTGCTCCCATTCCAGAACAGCAATCTGCTGACTGATACGGCGCCCTGCATGCGCCAGTTGACGGATGGCTGTCGGGGGCGAGGTTGTCCAGGTAGTCTCCTCCGCAAGCTGGATTTGGTCCTCCGCGATGACGTCATGTGGCCTGTCGTCTCCGGCGACAGGCTCATAGATACACTTCTCGTCAGGGCCGTGGTAGACGCGGCAAGTGCCTGGGTTCTCCCCAAACGGCTCAACATGCGGGTTCCATTGATTGACGTCCGTGAGCCAGTGCTCAATGAAGTTGGACCAATGGCAGCCGACGCCCCGCGGGTACAGCTTGATGAGGCCTCCGTTTTGCGCCGGGAGCTGCTGCCCTGGTCTCAGGCTGTTTGGTCGGCCGAAAGCATAGATGTCGACCGTTGGGTAGATGGTATCATCGACATGTTTGAGCACAGCATCTCTGGTAACCGGCCCGGCATGATAGACAGCAAAAGCTGTCCCTCCGACAGCCGTTAGATCAATAGCCAGCACAGATTTGTCTGTGTGTTGCAGCCATTTGGGCACGGCGACAAAGGACGCATAGAGTCCATGTAGTTGTGGCTCCGTTGGGACCAGCCTGCCAACGTGCTGTGGCAGGGCCGTAATCGAGTCGGTCACATGCGTAGTGAAGGTGGGAAGGTGCAGCGGGAAGGCGACCTCGAGGTCGACGATCTCGGTCTCATAGAGGGGGGCCGCAGTCCAGCAGGATACATGGACTTGCCGGTGCACGGCATCGTCGGCATCACCAATAACTTCCCCACGGGCCCTGGTCTCATAGACAGGGTCGGGCACAGCACCTCCGGAATGCGTCAGGGGCGCTTCGAGAAGGACCCTGTCCCAGGCCCGGACCATTTGCTCCCGCGTTGTGAGTAGGCCATGGCGCCATTGTTCGATCTCAGCCTCTCTAATGGCTCTTTCACTTCGTGGGGCTGGCTTCCCATGAGAAGGGTGCGCCGTGGCCGTACCGATAAGGCTATAGGCCAAACAGAGTAGTGCCAGGATTCTGGGGCATCGCTTTGCTCCTCCCATCGGGGACTGCCAGCATCGTCGTATCCCGCGGCGAAGGAGGGCAAGTAGAGCCCCTGTTTGCAACAGCAGCCATGATCGTATAATGGCTCTTGCATGTTGCTTGAAGTTGGCGGCATGACGGTGCCACATCCCCGTGGCCCAGTTCGCCGCCGCCTCAAAGAAATCGAGGATGTCATAGAGCTGGGGACATAGTCCAGCCTGATTGTGGCCGCTAGGGTCGTGGCCTCCCTTGGGCCCGTGCCCTGCCATAGCCTGTTGCTTGGGAGAGGCCTCCTCTCCGAACATGCCCCTAGAGCGGACAGACCGAAAAAGCCGCAGGGCATTGTCCTCATCAAAACTTCGCAAACCTCCAATAGATCAGTTGAGGGTGCTGTCGTAATCTCCGGGTGGCCTGGCGTGTACAGGTTCCGGTCCGCTTATACGTGTGGTTCCCGGGCGAGGGACAAGCCGACAAAAGTTTTCCAGGATCATAGTGGTGGCCTTGTGCGCGAGGATCAGCTACTCGTCCTCCGGGGGGCCGGGCTCCTCCCTGATCGTGTTCGTCAAGTCCCCGACCATGTCGTCCTCGTCGGAAATCACGTTCGCTTCTGTGGCCCTGGCACGCCCTCCAACTTGTCGGCCCCCGCCAGGCCTCGCCGCCCTCCATGTCCCCGAGGCTTCCGGCCTACAGTCTTGATCGGCTGCCGATGAAAGCTTTTGGAGCGCGGGCGCTCTGCTGGCCGCCGTGGGCATCATCCCTGCCAGTGATGGGGAGGTCATGTAGGGGTCGAGGATCGTCTTCCCTGGCTCGCCCGCACTGTAGCCCTGACATCCATCCTCCGTTTCCATGGCAGCGGGCGCAGGCGTGGTCGCCGGCGGGGTCACGACTGGAAACGTCGAGCGTCGGCTGGGTGGCGTTGTAGGAGCTCGGGCCTGCTTGCGGTGCTCGTCTATCGCCTTGAGGATCTGCTGCCTCTTGTCCTCGCTGGTCAGGTCGCTCGTCCTCATAGCACTGGCCAGCATAGATGCGAGGCCGCTTGCCTGAGGGGTCAGGAGCTTCTCGAGCTCCGCAAAGGCCGGGGCATCCGCTTCGGTCTCCTTGGGCTTGAGCGCCTCTGAGGGCCTGCTGAGGATCATCTGTAGCTCCTGGATCGCCTCCTCTTTCTGTTTCTGGTTCTCGGCGGCGTCCTGGTTCAGCTTGTCCATCTTGTCCATGTACTTGGTACGGTCCGCCAGGAAAGCCTTGCGGAGGCCCTTCTGGAACTCCACCCATTTGGCTTCCAAGTCCTCCTTGTCGCTCTCCAAGCGCCTGGCCTTGCTCTCGGTCTTTCGGAAGCCATTCAGGACCTTTTGGACACGCTTGACATATTCCGAGGCGCCACTGGCCGCATCCTCGATCATGATCACATCCGTGGGCTGCTGGGAGGAGCTGCTGTCCGGACGGGCAGCTGGCTGCATCATCTCGAAGGTGGGGAACTGGCTGGCCTCCCAAGGTTGCTCCTTCCATTTTCCATGCTTGTGGCCCTTGTGCTTGCCACCTCCCTTGTAGTAGTAGCCGTCCCACTGCGATGGCCGCCCCGCCATATTGTCCGCCTCCTTGCTTGCGCCATTGGTCCTGATTGCGCCCCATCTGCTGGCGTTCCCGGTAGAGGGGCTTGGAGTGATGCCGAGCCAGGAAGTAGATGTCCCTGGCCTTGGGCTTGCGCAGCAGTGTTCGGGCGCCGTATACGCCGTCTGGCGCGGGCCCGGGCTGCCCTGAGGTGGCGATGCCAACTGGGGGTAGCCGGCTTGTTCCCGGCTCGAATGGCTCGGACGTGCAGTCTTTGCAATTGGGGTTTCTAGGCTATGCGACCCAGCTCGCGGGTGGCTCGATCCCAAACCCTACACACACATATATATATATATACACATATTTATAATCTATATTTACATATATATATACACATGTTCATACACATGCATACATGTATTTGTGAATCTCTCTCTGTCTCTCTCCATCTCTCTCTCGGAAGAATTGATATCTCTCTCTCGCTCTCTCTCTCTCTCTCACTCTCACTCTCTCTCTCTCTCTCTCCCTCCCTCGCTTTAGCTTATGCTAAGTGTGGATTGAAGGACTCTGATGTGCGCGGTCGAGCCCGGAGCGCAGGGAAGCGAGCGTGGTCTCGAGGCACAGAGAGGTGCTTCATGCCATGCCACTACCCATGTGTCTGTGTCTATGTGTGGGGTCTTTGGGCTTAGGGCTTAGGGTCAGACCCCAAGCTGGCAGACGAAGTCCGAGGTACTTCCTGCAGCCCGGTAAAGACTAAAGCGTTGCGCTCGTACGCGCTCGTCCTCGATGCGGGCTCGGATTGAAGCACAACACCTCAGAATCGTGAAGCTCGCAACGAGTTGCTGTTAAACTGGGTCTAGAAGCAGCATTGGGAGGGGAGTGGATTTGGGCATGGGAAGGCCGGGGCAGAGGGGTTGGGATTGGGAGGGACGGAAACCGTCCACAAAAAAGGAAGAGGTGGGGACTGGGAGGACAGGGAGGACAGGGAGTGCGTGCATCGTGGAGTGTAAATCATGCGGCCAGATTCGCGGACGCTTCTGCCTTGTCCTGTAGAGAGAAAACAAATCGTGGGTTGGAGTAAGAGGGTTGTAAAGTTGCGAAGCACTTCTCTGGATAAAATCCTGGCAATCTTGGGGCCCACCTTAGGGTCCCTCTTATCTGACACTCCCAGACGAACTTTGTTCGGAAAGAGAGGTACATCCGCTGACGCGACTAGCTCCGACGACTCTGATGACGAGGATGCGTAGCATATGTTTGGAAAGTTTGAAGACAAAGCCGGGGTGTAGGTTAGTTCTAGAAGACCTAGGCCACAGGGTGGTAAAGCCGACTCTGAGACGGTTTCTTCTGGAAATGTCCCTGAGCCCTTACCACTGAACCCCAAACTAAGCCCTAAACCCTATAGGAGTTAAGCCCTAAATGGTGGTGCAAGGAGGGGGCCTTGACGTTCATTGCAAAGCCACGGTCTGGTGCCTGCGGTGTCGGCATTTTTCTCTTCCAGGCTACCGCAGGGGAATGGCTTTCGGTAGGACTGTGTAGTGCAAAGGGTCCCTGAATCCATCCAGGTCCGAGCCGCCGATGTGCGTGGTGGCGCATCCAGCGATGCTCTGCGACGTGTAACTGCAGCTGCAAGAGGAGAAAGGACAAGCCCGAACTCCGTATCTTATTCGAGACAAACTGAACCCTCGCGAGGTAATGGAGCCGAGAAGCAAGTTCGTCGTCCAGAAGTTCATGAGCAGGCCTATGCTGATTGACGGCTACAAGTGGGACATGCGCGTGTATGTCCTCGTCACAAGCGTCCACCCACTTACGGTTTACCTGTACACCGACGGCTTGGCGCGTTTTTGTACAGATCCATATGAACCGCCAGCTTCTGACAACCTGAGCGATCGTGAGATGCACCTGACCAACTTTTCGATCAATTACGAGAGTGATGCGTTTGACCAGCCCTCAGATGCAAAGAACTCCATGCAAAAGACACTGTAAGGCATCTAGTGCATTTCGCCAATTGGGCTCTCCCAGCTTCCAGCCCCAGCAAGGAAGACACGGAAGATGGGGCTACGGGCAGCAAGCGTTCATTGCGAACTGTGCTGGACAGCTGTGTGGCGGATGGTCCCATGCTTACACCTGCCGGGCAGTCCGCTTTGATGGAGTGTGAGTTCCACAAAGAATGCATGCGGGGTTTCTTTGCAGGTTCCTTTAGGAGTTCAGCAGGGGGGGTTCATGCTAGTAAGGTCAAGCCGTTTGGACGGAGATCGCGACGTGCATTCGCAAGACGCTCTTAGCCATTGGCCCGAAAATGCAGGCCGAAGCCCAGTTCGATCTGTGCTTGTTCGCTCACGACCCCATTGGCGAGCCAGATGCCTCGCAGGAGAACTATCACAGCTACTTCGGGCGCACTCGCCCGTGTTTCGAGGAGGGATCTGGCTGCAGAAGCGCAGCTTGACGCGATTCTGGCAGAGAGTGATTGACTTGCGTTTTTCGTCTGATTATGCTGGCAGACGGATTAATGGATTCGTGCCTGCGCGATCTTTAGGTTTTAAGTTGTCCCAACAAGCAACTACATACTTCAACTGTCCCGGCTTCATAGCTCTAGTAAATGCCCAGCCGGGAAATTTGCGCAGGCGTGCTTCGAAATTCTTGGGTTCGATTTCATCCTGGACGAAGATGAGAGGCTCGCACGGATCTGGATGGCGGTACAAAAGAACTCGAAGCCCATCTGCCAGGCTTTATCTGCTGGAGGTGAACTCAGCACCATCCCTCTCCACACCAACAGCATTGGACGAGGAGATCAAGAGCAGCATGCTTGGAGAGGACCGCGGCCCGCGGTTCAGCTTGGGGAGCGGTTGCCAGTGCCTTCTTTTCCCCCTCTTTGCCAGGCCTTCCGGCTGCTTCGCATGGACGGTTCCGCAAAAGTGCCGTGCTGAGGGGGGGAGGGGGGTGCAAGAGCAGGGAGGAGCAGTCCTGAGCCCTGCACATCCCAAATCAAGCCGTGCTTGCTGTGGCTTGCGATGTGGGAGAGAAGATCCCAAACCGCAAGTGCCCGTCTAACCCCTAAACACAGATAATACTGTATTATACTCTAAGCATATTCTAATACACTGTATTATATATTCTTATGCTACATTATATCATACGACAGTATATGAAGCTTCGTTCCTCTCCCAGGTGCGGCACCGTGAGAAGGCCCAGCAGCGGCTAGCAGACCGGCAACAAGAACACGTGGCGCGACGAGAGGACTTTAGGGATCAGGGCTTGCAGGGTTTAGGGTTTAGGGATTAGGGCTTGGTAGCTCATGTGGNGAAGGCCCAGCAGCGGCTAGCAGACCGGCAACAAGAACACGTGGCGCGACGAGAGGACTTTAGGGATCAGGGCTTGCAGGGTTTAGGGTTTAGGGATTAGGGCTTGGTAGCTCATGTGGGACACGACTCCGGGAGAAGTGCGAAGCATGTTGCCAAAAGGGCTTGGTTTTTAGGCTTGCGGTTTTAGGGTCCAGGGATTAGGGCTTGCACTACTTCTTAACAGGTTGCTCAAGCCGAGGCCCCTCACAGCTTTTTTTACAGCTGTCGGGCAGCTGCCTGGGGCTTGCAGGGTTGAGGGTTTGCAAATATACTCAGGAGCTGACACGTCTTTTCCCTCTCAGCGCAGCAATGTGGGGGCCTTGGGTCTTAGAGCTCGTTCGTGAGTTCCGGTTTTGGCAGCCTCCGAGCTCTCCGTGGGGGCCCTCGTTCATCGTTCTACTGTGCCTCGTCTCGTGTGCCATTAGCTTCGGCCACCTTCGGTCGTGGCACACTCGTCTTGTGTCCACAAATCATGCACGTGGTTTTCATCACGTGCGCGTTGCTTCCCGCTCTGGAGATAGCACGCTCAGGGCAGCCGCCCTTGCAAGGCTCGTCTGCCTGCTTCATCATGCT
>BGNK01003136.1:60593-76730 GCA_003297005.1 Symbiodinium sp. clade A Y106 | reverse complement strand
GGGGGGGTTCAAGCCTGCCGACGAATGCGCCGCAGACCATGAGGGTCTGGGCCGGAGGTGCGATTGATTGGGGCGGATATGACGGAGTCTGAGGCAAGGCCCGCTTTTGATTGAAAAGTAGCGAGCTTTTGAGGCGGTGCCATTGTTCGTCAGATTTGACGAGTGAGTTGTGAGGGTGGCCCTTTTTTGATCAAATTGAGCGCATTTTTGAGGCGGTGTCGTCACTCGCCAGGTGAGTTGTGACTCTGGACGTTCTTGATGAAAAAATGGGCGAATGTGAGTTGTTGGAGCAGGTCGGAATTCCGACTGGTGTTTGGGGATCGCCCCGACTGGGGCGCGGCAGATGCTGCCAAAAAACGGGCAGCATTCCGTTCCCCAACAGCCCCCTCGGAAGGGGGACTGAGAGGGTTGCGAGGCTTCGGAGCCGCCCCATTTCCCGGCCTTGCGGACCGGCGCGAAGCGTCATCGGAGGCGGCGGGTTGCTGATAACCCCGCCATTAAGCCCTGAACAGTCGGGCACCTCCTCAACTTCGCTAAGCCACCGTTCCAGAACACAGAGCCTCCCCCCGCAAGCGAGGTTCCTTGGCCCTGTGCCCCGGCCCAGTGTGCCCACAGGGTAGAGTGGTGATAGGGTAGACGGCGGTCGGTGACGTGCGGTGACGGACCCCCCAAAAAAAGATCCGGAGACCCCCCCCGAAAAAACCATCTTTTCCATCAATTCCATCAATCGGTTCTTCGGGGACAAAAAGCGAGCCAGGCAGCCTGAAATCAAGTCCACGGATGATTTGGCGACAAAACAAAGCGCTGGACGACTCTGGAAGCCTAAAACGGCGATTCAAGTTGCCAAAAAACCAAGAGGAAAGTGGCGATTGATGGGAATTGACAGATCAATCGGCTTTTTGGCGCGAATCTGTGCGATTCCTCGCGCTGTTGAACGGTGTGCTTGAGGGAGGGTGTTGTCGCTCCGACTCTGTGGTGCTACAGACCTTGTTTCGAGACATAGGGTAGAATTCTGTACTTTGAGGGCCTGTTGATTTTGAGGACTGCAGGCCGTACGCCTCGCAATCTTAGAGGCTCCAAAGTGCTTGCAAACGGCAGGCTTAAGGCGGGCTTGAAGGGGGACTTAAGCTCCCCTTCGCCCGAAGGCATGGGGCCCATACAGGACCTGGCCGCCGGCGCGCGCGGCTTCGGAAGCAGTTTGGGGTGCGCGGAGAGCTCGCGAGCTGTTTTGGTAGCGCACTGTTGTGCTTCGGAGCTGTTTGGGAGCGACGCGCGCTTACGCGCGCGAGTCTATTGGCGAGGGGAGCTTCGAAGCTGCTTGCGAGTAGCCCGCGAGCTACTGGCAAGTGCTCGTAAGCTGCCGGTATGTAGCTCGTGAGTTGCGGGACGTAGCTCGTGAGCTGCCGGTATGCAGCTCGTGAGCTGCCGGTACGTAGCTCGTGGTCACTTGTGAGCTGCCGGTATGCAGCTCGTGAGCTGCCGGTATGTAGCTCGTGTGCTGCCGGTAAGTAGCTCGTGAGCTGCTCGCAAGCCACTCGTCGGCTGCTCACAAGTAGTGCGCCCCCTAAAGCTCCTCTAAATCCCGTTTTGCAAACACTTTAGAGCCCCTAAGATCGCTCCAGCTGCGGGCCGTAGGCCCGCGAATCGACAGTGCTCCAAAGTACTGAATTCTGCCCTATGTCTCGAACACAGGCCTGTAGCTATCACAGAGTGGAGAGCTGGAACACCCTCCCTAGAGAGAGGATGTGTTGTGTGCAAAAGCTTGGAGCCTCGGTTGGAGATATCCCATTTAGAAGGTCTTGTTGTTGCAGCAAGCTTTGATTCCAGCCCGTTCTGGCTTTGTCTTTGTCAGCTCTCTTTGCTCTGCTTTGGTTTGGTCTCCTATGTTTTACGACAGGATATTGCATTCATTGCCAAAAAGCAATTTGTGTTTTTCGCGTGCATTAAGCCTTCTGCCTCATTGCCTAACTTCAAATCCTCGCCGAACACAGTTGCAGCAATTCTGAGATGTGGATCGGCCTAAGGTGGCAACAACCAGCCAAATTAAGGGCCGGTTTGGGGGGTTGAAAACCGCTCGAAAACATTGCCATGGACAAGAGGCCTCCATAGTGCCGGAGTACCCTCTTCAGACGTTGGTGAAGTACATGCACAGCTACACAATTTTTGTTGCCTGTCGTTGTTGCCAACTTGCTCATCAGCCTGCTGCTTGCTGCAATTCTGCATAGGAAGTCATAACTTTCCCGAGGCTTTTGTTCTCTGCCATTTTGTTTCGAATTTCAAGATTGAACAGTTCACTGGAGAGGGCCAACTTGTGTGAAAAGCGGGGCCAAAAGCGGGTCCGGATTTCCCCGTTTTTGGGGCCCTTTAGTATTGGCACACTTCCACACCCGTCATTTCCGGGTCCGAATTTTGGGAGGCGGGGTACCGCCACGACCCTCACTTTGGAGCTCGCTTTTGGAGTCGCAAAATCTGGGCGCGGATCAAAAATCAGTGCCAGATGCAGTCCGATANGGGAGGCGGGGTACCGCCACGACCCTCACTTTGGAGCTCGCTTTTGGAGTCGCAAAATCTGGGCGCGGATCAAAAATCAGTGCCAGATGCAGTCCGATAACCCAGATGTGGCATCCAGTCCATTTGTTCAACTGCAGCCAAAAAGCAGGTTCAAGCTTGCTGCATGTACACGCTGATTCTTACACGTTGCAGCAACTGTGGAGGCTCCTTGTGCACGACCACATTTTCTAAAGGGCTTTTCGGGCTCGTTAATGAGCCCGCTCAACCGTCAAAAATTGAGGATCACTCCGTCGAGACGACTTCAACAGAAGCTGCACTGTGCTCCAACTTAACAGATAACGCCTACGCTCGTGTTACTGGCCAAGTAGATCCGAGTCTTGTCCGGGCATTGTTTCAGGCACTACTTGGTGCTCTATCGGCCAAAGGAGGGAAAAGGGCAGGGCACAGCAGGGTGGAGCGCGACACTGCAGGATTTCCGTCAAAATACGTCGTTTGCTTCGAAAGAATACCCAGACATGGGTACTGAATTCGGTTGCAAAATTTGTATACTGTGTGCAGACACTTAAGGGCCGCTTCGATGAAGCCGAAATCGCTGCAAAATTCGGTCTCTAAAAGAGGTACCGTGGTTGATTTTTTTTGTCAGCTTTCGAGCCAGTTAGGGTCCCATTTCTGGTCCCTTGTTCTTTCTATCGGTGCTCGTAAAACCATTTCAAAAGGCTTTTTGGGCTTGTAAAATCGTTTGGGGAACGTTTTTTGCGGCAGGGCAATCCCCAGCAAGAAACTGTATGCACAGCGCGAAANCTATCGGTGCTCGTAAAACCATTTCAAAAGGCTTTTTGGGCTTGTAAAATCGTTTGGGGAACGTTTTTTGCGGCAGGGCAATCCCCAGCAAGAAACTGTATGCACAGCGCGAAACCAGGCAGTAAAAACCATTTTCCGGGTTGTGTGCAACCTCCCTATAGCTTGCGAGCAGTGAACAGTTCTGCGGACCCGCCCTCTGCTGAATTCCCCAATAGCTTGCCCCAAAAAAAAGAATTGCGAATTGGAATTCACCAATAGCTTGCCAGAAAACACAAAATAGATTGCCAAAATCTGGATCGGGGGTGAGTGGATTTAGGGGCTCAAAACTCTCCAAATCTTGAAGGTTTGCCNCGATCCAGATTTTGACAATCTATTTTGTGTTTTCTGGCAAGCTATTGGGGAATTCCAATTTTTAGTATCCGTGATTCCGGCAAGCTATTGGGGGAATTCGAGCGTACAAGGTCGTTTTTCCCGACAAGCTATTGGGGATATCCCATTTAGAAGATCTTGTTGTTGCGACAAGCTACTGGGAAATTCATATCCGAGGTCTGGCTGCTGGGGATTTCCACTTTGGAAGGTTTTGAAAGTGTCAGTTTACCTCTTCTTTGAATCTCTCCAGCATTCTGGCAGCTAGCAAGGCAGCTGCCACGTTTGGGCCCCTGAGGAAATTGCCTCGCACTCTTGTTTGCCGCCTGTTTCTTGCAGGCTCCACGCGGGTTGCTGTCATCCTAAACCCTCCTGCAGGCGGCGACTCTGCAAAGCTGAAACTACCTGACCAATGACCAAGCCTGCTGGTACGAGTACTGCGGTGCTGTGAATGGCAGGAATGACCTAGATGCTTGTTGGCTTATTGCTCATAATGCACGAATCCCCCTTTCCCCTGCAGGCAATGTTAAGAAGCGAATCGCTTGCGCGCTCAAAGATCATTCCAGACAACATTGCCTGCAGGGGGAAGGGGGAGCATTGGCTCTGCTGTGTTGGGTGCTGTTACGAAGTTGAGACACCGGCGAATGCTTGCGACACTGGTGGGCAAACAGCTTCGTACTTCGTCCTGGGCAAGTTACCGCGTCTGTGAAGTTGCAGCAGTGTCGACTGGCAACCGCAGCAATCTGCCGCATCCAGGTTTGTGGGCTCCGAAACAGGGGTTNCTTCGTCCTGGGCAAGTTACCGCGTCTGTGAAGTTGCAGCAGTGTCGACTGGCAACCGCAGCAATCTGCCGCATCCAGGTTTGTGGGCTCCGAAACAGGGGTTGAAAAGGTGAAAAGAACAGCTTCAACGCACAGGCCCTCAGGTGTTTGCACCCGCGCAAAGCTCGGTTTCCAAGTTTTCATATTGTGTGCCGATGTGTGTTTGCATCCTTTGATTCCAGCACGTTCTGGCTTTTGGCTTTGTCAGCTCTCTTTGCTCTGCTTTGGTTTTGTCTCCTATGTCCTATGTTTTACGACAGGATATTGCATTCATTGCCAAAAAGCAATTTGTGTTTTTCGCGTGCATTTTCGGAAGACGGAGTAACGGATTGAAGTTTAGGAGCGGCTTGTCAGTTGCAGCNGCAGCAATTCTGAGATGTGGATCGGCCTAAGGTGGCAACAACCAGCCAAATTAAGGGCCGGTTTTGGGGGGTTGAAAACTGCTCGAAAACATTGCCATGGACAAGGGGCCTCCACAGTATTCCAAAAATCCCACTAACATTTTCCAGTGATGTATCATCTCGTGAACATGAAAACAATGTCAAAATTGAACAGAACACTTTCACAGAAGCAAATGCCCGCTCTGACACCGTACGGAATTTGATGAAGCTGGCTTCTTGATTCGATACACCTGTATTATTACCTGTGTGCATTCAATCCAGAACTACTTTGATACGGCAACCAGCACAGCCAGCTCCAAAAGATCTGAACATGAATCCGGGCAGCACCTGACTTTACCAGTTTCTTAGCTCGCAAATCACTGACTCGTACCACTCATCGACAGTCTGCAAGCTCATTTTCTTTTCTGCCGACGTACATTGTCTGCCCTCTCTCTTTCTCTCTCTCTCTCTCTCTCTCTCTCTCTCTCTCTCTCTCTCTCTCTCTCTCCCACGCGCAAAGCGAATCCAAGTTTAGATCGCTGTCAGCAGCCCTATCAGGAACACTAGCTGCCTCCATTGGGATCTGTTCTGGGAGCAAAGCTGTAATGAGCGAATTAAACTGGTGTTGCCAAGCGTGCGAATGAAGATTCCCGATGAAGGCATGTCACTTGTATTAACTTTGTTTTCATCGCTGTTAACCCCTCTGAAGCGATTTCGTGTGTCTCCTTGTTTGCGAAGAGAGAACGTCGCTTCTACCACCTTTATGATGCCACTTGCCTCTGCCTGCCACTGCAATCGCCCGATTGGATTTTGGACTTCAGTCCATCCACATTCCGGCGCTGCTTCGCTCGTCTTGACTTGCAACATGTTTCTCGCTTGCAGAGCAGTGGATTTCGCCCAATGGAATGATGTGGTGTTTCACAAATTCTGAATCACAGATCGCAGTGCGTGCAATCCTTCAACATCTTATGTTTTTTTGTCTTCTTTTCCAAATAAATATGTTAGAAATTTCTTCGAAACTGCATGCTTGCGAAATCTCGATCCGTTTTTTTTTGCATTCTGTGGGTCTTTTGTTTGGCTGTAGTAATTTCTCGGTACTTGTATTTTAGACTGCGAATCTGGGTTCTAAAGGATCCTCTCTGCACGTGCAAAGATACCACACTTGCAGAAGACAGCCGAATACTTTTGCATGAAAGGGCTCGTCTTGGAAACCGTCGCATAAACCATCGCATCCACCTTCGCGGATTTGACGAGCGCCGCAACGGCTGGCTGACCGCCTGTCGGAGGCACCTCCCGGCACACCCGAAGACCATCTTTGCTAATATGAAGCAAATGTCTCCACAGCTTTCTGGGCCTGGTTCGGTTCATCGACCAGCGCTGCCCCACAAAGCTACTTGGTGTGTCTACTAAGTCTCTAAGTCTACTAGTGCCCACATGCATGAAATTCAAACCGACTGCGTACTTCCAAAGCCGCAACTTCTTAGTATACTTGTTACGCGATCGTGCTGAGGTCGAGGCTGGGATCGCTGGTGGCGGAAGCAACGGTAGCGGAGACACTTCACCACCAGCGGGTGAAAAAACTGTCTGCATGCTACAAGTAGCGGGAGGCGTCACCCTCCTGGAGCGGACAGCGGCCCCAAGAGGGCCACCAGCACTTCAACCCTGAGTGGCTGAGGGCGCCTTGCCGCCTTTGGGGCATTTGTCACCACCTCCTTTCGACAAGCCCTTTGCTTGACCACTGGAGCCCTTAACATCGCCTCGTTGTGTTTTGGCCCGCTCGCGCCTCTTATGCTCACTTTGAGCAAAAAAAGCTGCCTCTGACACCAACCATGCCGGAGCAATGTCATGAGACAGGTTGGTAGGAGCATGGGCACAGCCGCATCACGGTCACCGGTCCTCTTTTCGTGCACATACGATGCCAGTCTCCTCAGAGCCACTTCCGCAGTATCGCTTCGAGCAATCAAGGATAATGCTTGAGAATTGGAGCCCTTCGCATCCTTCACGGCGAAGTTCACCAACGAAGCTTGATTGAAGAGGTCCAAATATAGCGCATCTCCTCGACGATCAAGCAGGATCACCTGATTGAGCCACTCGCTGGCACTTCTGGCACAAGAAGCTCGGAAGGACGTATAGATTTCTGGGCCTGCACTTTTTCATATCTGGCGGGACAACCTCCGGCTTCCTCATGGTCTATCTCTGTGGCGTGTGCATCCAGCAAACCACCGTCAAACAGAGCCGTCGAATGAGCCAGCGCGCCGCTGCTCTCCAGCTCCGCCAGTTTTTCCTGCAGCTCCGCCACGTGCGCGGGGGTGTTCCGCTTCCATTTCCGAGATAACCGAAGGACTTGAGCAACGCCTCCACACGATATTCGAACTTCCCTTGCTCGCCGACCTCTTTCCAGAAGTTTCGCGACCAACTTGGAATGAGGGCTGCTCGGGCGGACCACTTGACCAATAAGTTCTTCACAACTCGTGCTCGGGATTGAGTGGCCTCAATGGCAGCCAGGGAAAGCGGGGCATACGTGGCGTGCTTGGTGTCGGTTTCTGACAACGACGCCCCCTTGCCCGGAGCAGATTCCAAAGCCTTGGAGCTGAGCCGCGCCAATTGTTCGCATTCGGGTTCATCACCACGGAGCTGCGCAATCTTCAATGATGTGCCCGGCACCTGGTACAGCAGGGCACCATTGCACAACGCAACGGAAACAACTGCACCCAATTCATCTTTGAAATCTTGATACGGAGGTCTGTCAGTCACGATAACGGCCTGACCTAGGGCAGGGCGCCAGCGAACCGTGGAAGCAACAGGAAGTCAGGAAGTCGAGCCGAAGGAACTGGAACCTGGGCTGAAGCGCTGAGTGATTGCATCAACTCTGTCGGGGCCGTCCCAGTCCCACGTTGTGGCATCATATCCCTTGAAATCGGATCGCCAGCGACATCTTCAGTGCGCCTGCTCGGCTGGGTGAACTGCAACTCGGCAGGGCCAGATTATGTCTGCACAACAGCTCACCTAACAGCGGACAGATTCCAATGAATGTTGGCGACCGGTCCAGGTCCCGTACTGGATGGCAGCGATGCACAAAACTGCCAACAAACAAAGATTCCGATAGCTCTCAAACGCCATTTGGCCAACAGCCAAGTCTGGCTTGCTCGCAATGCTTCCAGCAATTCTGCACAAGACTCTTGCCAGGCATCCTCATCTTCTGGCAAGCATGGAAGATGCGTTGCTGAGTGAGTGCCCAGGGTCGCACATGACCACAATTCCCACATCAGCGAGCTGAAATCTTCGACTTCCGAATCAATCTCGTGTGGTTGCGTCAAGCCTCCAAGTCCGCTGAGTGCAGCTGAGAAAGCCGAACGCTCTTCTTCGAGATTGGTGGGCCGCTTTTTTCCCATTTCTTGTCTGGCAAGTCGTACGGCTTTGTCGAGCACCGGTTTGGTCCGCCAAGTCCGGACTCCGCAGAACCTGACGTAAGGCAGCACGGGTGTTGCCAGCAACTCTCATGGCAGTGTGCTGTCTAACGACTTACCCCACCCCGTTGGAGAGCTTGAAAAAGGGTTCACATGCAAATCTCATGCGAGGTTGGGACTCACACACTCATCACATTGCAGCAAAACGACCTCTTGTGCACGAGAAGGCTTGTCGAGGCATTTGCTGCCCCTCCCTTGTTTCACACACTAAACCTCCGCAGCAACATAAACCATCGTGCAAGCACTAACTCTTTTTTGCTGGTGCGTTTGGGCGGATCGGGTTGCAGTGCGCGTAGCACATGGCAGCTTCGCCACCGTCCGTGTCGACAACGTGAGCGAAATGCTGTGATTTGCTCTCGCTGCCGGACCAGCACGCCGTCGCGGCACCGCTCCGGGTGTCACGTGGTAGCGGCCATGGACAAGCGTAGGCCATGATTCGTTCGTTGACCAAGTCCTTGCTCTAACATTCCGCCTGGTGCGAGCTCTACCGTCCGCTTCGGCTTGACAGCGATAACAAGTCGCCAGGGGTTGTGTTAGCGCACGCCATTGGGCAAGCAACACCTACGGCGGCACCGCAGACGTGTTCGTATGCACCGCAGCAAAATGGTGCGAAAAAAAGAAATGCTAGGACAACGAAACATGAACCGTGCTCCTGTATTCCGGCAATGCGACACGCCTGCGCGGCGACCATGGTGCACTGCGCGGCGACCATGGTGCACCGGGCCGGGCATCCCGTCCACGCGTGCCCTGATCCCGTGAGCACGCCGTTGCGCGTGTGTGCCGAGAGGCCGGGGCGAGTGTCGTTCGCCACGTCCGCTTCGCACATGAATCGAACGTCGATGTGCCCATCTCATCGAGGTTGTCGCGAAAGCCTTCCCGCTTTGGCATGCCACTTTGGTCCTGCCACTTTGGTTTCCCCCCTTGACACGTCATGGCACACCCGCACGCCGACGTCCGGCCGGGCTTCGCTGTGACAAGTGCAGCGCGCCGCGATCGGCGGCGAACTTGGCATGCCCGATCTGCCATCTGGTTGTCGTCGGGATTGAGGTCGGCGGCCGGTTTGGTGAGGCTGTGCAGCTCCTGCGCCTTCCAGCGCGCCATCGGGCCGAGACCGTTCCGCGCCCGTTGTGGCCTTCGGCCATCACCAACTGGGTTACGCGTTGGTCTGGCCTCCTGGCTGTCGCTGCCCGCCTTCGCGGCATTTCGCGGCCTCTCTCCTTGAGCGCTCCCGCGTCGCTGAGTTCGGAGATGGACCAGAGTCCGACCGAGCTCCTTGCCGACGCTCTGCGTAGTCCCCCGTCTGCACGGACGCCACGCCGTACCTCGCAGTTGCAAAATGTTGCAGAAAGGTAACCTCGCCGCGGACACTCCTGCGGGATCCTGCGGGTAAATGTTGCGGAAAAAACCAACGCTCCGTCACGTGTTGGGAAAGCGCGCAAGCAGGCATAGGATTCCTGGGATGCGCTCCTTGTTATCTGCGCCCGCGGCCACATGCGTTGCGGAGCATGATGGGTCAGACAAGGCATCATGAGTTTTCACCAACCTTCCGATGTTCGCACTCTCTTGCCACTTGGACGCAGCCGCTCGTCAACGACTGGGTGGCACGACCTCGACACTAGGCACTGTTGTGTGGTGGCTCCTCGCCAACGGCGCTTGGCTGCGAAAATGAACGTCCGACAACAAAAGGTGGACAGCCCTGGGCGGACCGCTTGCCGACTTTTCGAGCACGAGCGCCGCTTGCACCCGCCAGTTTGGTCCGCACACTGCAGTCCTCGACCGAATCCGCGCTGCCCCTCGCAGCAACGCGTCACGCGGCCGCTTGCCTCCGCGAGCAGGGCTGCGATGCTCCCGCGTGGGATTCGCTGCTGCAGGCACGGCCCGGGCACGACCAACGCGAAGGCTGGCAGCATCGTGATGCCCTCGCCGGTGACGCGCGCATGCGCACACGCTTGATTTTCATCTCTTCCACGCTGATGCTGCATCTCGAGCGCTGCTGCTGTCGCAGGCCGGGCCCGACGCGGGGCGCGCTTTCACACCTCATTTGACTTGACGGTGCCATCACCACGCTTCCGCGTATTGCTGCTGCGACGGCTTCGCCTGCCGCGGCCAGCGGCCCCGCGCACGTGCGCTGGCCGCGGTCGCCTGACCCCCTGGGCGACCACAGGGCTGCATGTGCGACCTCCGGTGTGCTCGCATCTCGAGCCGAGCCGGCCGAGCCCTTCCTCTCGAGCGGGCAGGCGAGGGTGTGCCAAGAAGCCGGGGCGCGGGTCGCCTGCAACGTTCGCCGGGCCGACATGAACATCGATGTTCCGGTCTGCGATGACCGCCGCATCTTTGTTGTCGCGAACGGGCTGTCCTGGTGGCATGGCACGCAGCAGCCCGTTGATGCCACCATCGTCAGCCCCGTGATGCGGGCGGGTGGTGCCCAGCCGGATGGCGCCGCGAGACGCAAACGCCACCAGACCTATACCCCGAGCTCGTGCGCGCACGCCGCTGCCCCGTGGTGGTCGTCGGCATTGAGGTCGCGGGGCGTTTTGGCGCAGGGGCTGCCACCTGGCTCCGGTTGCTCGCCGGCAACGTGCCTCGGACGTGCAGGCGGCCATGCGAGCAGCAGCGCGTGCGGCATGGGTGGCCCGGTGGTCAGGGCTGCTCGCTGTCGCTGCACAGCGCGCCGTGGCCGCGTCCTTGTTAGAACTCCCGCTGGCTGGGGAGTGCAACGTCGCCGGAAAGGCGCCCGAGCTGCACGAGGTCCTCACGGACGTGCAGTGGCAGCCTCCGACGATTGGCAGCCGCCAAGGTCCTCGCTAGAGCCCTGCTTCCGTAGGACCAGGTAGGCAATGACGTCTTGGACTCTGGGCTGCCGGAAAAAGGTGCGGGGAAAAAGAACAAGAAAAAAACACGAACCGTTACCACGCGCTTAAAAAACGAAGCGCGGAGGCGCTGAGGTTGGTTCACTGCAACACTGCAACATTTTTTAGGCATGCATAACGTTTGTGTATCATGAACCGCCGACGGCAGCTACAGCGCCCTAGCTCCCGGTGAAGGCTAAGCTACAGTATGGCACGGTCCTGTAAGCGAGTCGCGGGTCGAGACTGCTCTTGCACGGAGGAAAAGTTTGCGGCAAAAACGAGTTACATGCCTGTGTCCAGGATGTAGCTTATTGACATCCACTTGCGTTGTGCGGGGTGTGCATGAGTGTATGGATTTTCATTCCCATAAGCCGATTCAGCAACGTGTTCGCAAAATCGATTTACTCGCAGGATTTATTCACACAAAAATTACAAGTTCCTCGTCCAGTGTGCTTGCAGAAGCCAGTCAATTTCGCAGTGAAGCTTCGTTGCCGTGATGATTGGTCCAAAGCTGCAGGCCTTCGCAGGAGGAGACGTGGTTGGTGGGGGTAGTAGAGCTAGTAGGGCTAGAAGAGCTAGTCGGGGGTGGTAGGGGTAGTCGGTTGTAGGGTCGTACGGGTTGTAGGGGTCAGAGGCAGGGGTCGGGGAATGCGGGTTGAGGTACGGGTTTGGAGAGGAGTCGGGGAGCTAGGGTCGGAGTAGGAGTTGGAGCAGGAGCAGGAGTAGGAGCAAGAGCTCGTAGTCGTAGTCGTAATCGTGCGCTTGTCTGGTTCCGTCTGAATTGCAGAGCAATGCGAGTTGATCGCTTGAGGGCATGGCTTTGGCCGTAGCCTCAGCTGTATAACCAATGGTACAGGTAAGTTTGCAAGACATTTTGCAGCTGGCAATCTTGAACCCCAGGTGCTGAAGGCTAATGTCGCTGGAGATGGACCGCGACCCAGGAGCTCTTGCCTTGGCATTTTGGAACATAATGACATGGCAGGCAGTTCCCGCTCCAAATTTCGACAAGTTATATTTTTGGGTTTCGGTCTGTCACTGTGTTCGCACCAAGGTCAGGGTCGGCCTGCCACCAGCCCGGCAGCCCCGGCAGGGGCGGCGGTTTGTAGCCGCCTCGATGGTCTCCTCGACATGGCCTTTTGCAGCGACTTCCCAGCCCAGGCTCCTCGAAGACGGAGTTCACTTTGGTGAATACGCCGGGTCCCGGGTCGCGGTTGTGCCCTGGCCCGCTGCTTGTCTGCCTTGCGCTGGCATGCTGGCGGCACTGCGCAAGTCCCAGGCCACGCGAAGTTGTCATTCGCTCCAGATGCCTGCGCGAGACTTATGTTTCACGCTATGCTTGGACACCTGGAGGGTGGCCGTCCGTGCAGCACATGGTTCAGCTATTTGCGCTTGTTCTTCCAGGATGCAACGTGGTTCTGCGGGCCCTCGACGAGTGGTCCTCCCTCGTGAGCTGGTTCCGGCGTGGGGCTAGAGCGTAATGTGCTGATTGCTGTATCCTCTTTGTGAGTCGCGAGGTCGGCAGCCGTGTGGAGCACGACAACAGCGGCCAGGTACTGAGAACCGGACTTATATTATATATCGTCGCACATTCAATCTACTCAATGCAAGGTGAAGCTTGCACAAGCAAGTCAAGGCCAGTGCTGCAGAATGCAGCAACCAGGCAATTTCGCCTAACCAGTCCGAGGTGTGTCAGAGCGACTCTTTTTGTCGGCGATGGTTTGTGCAATCCTTGGCTCGGCCCAAATTCGCAAAACATTGCGGAATCCTACTGCACTTAGGCAAACTGTGCCCGTGGAGCTGGCGTCTGGCTTGGCGTACCGAAGGCTGGGTTGATCGAATTGGCGTGGTGAGAGCAAAGGTCTCAGCCCAACGTGTCGCAAAGCGACAAGTTGCCGGTCGAGCTGGCGGGGGCCTTTTCGAATCATATCGAATCATGTCTAATCATGTTCTTGTCGGCTCGCTCGGCTGACTGGGAAGTGAATCGATCGCTGGTGCTTACGGTCCAGGTGCTGGTCCCCCTGTCGCGGACAAGGATGGTCTGCCAGAGCGCTTTGCTTCCAAGTTGCATGGTCTCATGAAGGATGCTTTACGTCACGATGTGCCTCCTCTGACACCTGAACTCCGTGCAGCATTGCGCTCAGAAGGGCTTAGCGGACGTTTAGCGCAAATGATTTAGCTAGTGCTCGCTGCGTCAAGCCTTCTGGTGCAACATAAACTAGTGGTCGGCAGGATCTGAAGCAGAAGTTGGACAGCTTGGTTTCCGTGTGCCGAACCGACTTCAAGGCATGGCACATCATGGCACGCAGGGAGGACACGCAGAGCACGGGTATGGCATTACTTTGTGTGGGTGCGACAGGCACACCCACGCAGTGTGCGCTTCTTTCTTAGGGAGCTCTGGGAGGTGTGCCAACTGTGCGGTTCTCAGAGTTCTCGGAAGTCACACCCGCGAAGCTGTGCAGCTTAATTCAGGCTGAAAGTTCCTTGTCTTCCTCGGCCTTACAGGCGTTGGCTGTGGTCGGCTGCCACGGTCCGTGTCATCTCGATGTGTTGTTCGCAGGAAAAACCTTGCCGGCCCGCTGCAGCAATTTGTAGAGTGCCCGGAACGTTGGTCCTTGCGGCACATAAGTTCAACATCTCTTCGTGCCTCTGTGGGTGAAGCACAGCGGAAGAAGTGAGCCATGACAGTTGCGATGAAGCACAGGACACGTGTCCAGCACAGACTTCTGATGGATTGGTGAAGACTTCCGCAGGCATTTGGTGTTGGTGTGCTGTCAAGGGCAGTGTGCTGAGATGACGTAGAGGACAGGTGCCATGGCTCACAGCATTGGCCACATCCTCGCCGACTTTCAGGGCCTCGAATACGGAACTGATTATCTGACGCTGTCAAAAGGCGAGCTCGTCAGCCTGTGCCCTTCTCCCAGCGCTGAAGGTTGGAGCTTCGGAATTCAGGTGAAAGACGGACGCAGCGGATGGTTCCCATCTCAGTTCTGGGCACCGGGACCCTGCGGCACTTCCGACCTCGCTGGGGGTTCTTCAGAAAACATCTATGACAAGGCCTTCTTGGTGTCAGTGCGACATTTAGTTGGTAGTGGTCTACAGGGTGATGTCCCATCCACCATGAGCGAAGCCAAGATCAGAACCTTGGTCTCGCGACAGCAGAAGAAGCAGCAGCCGGATTGTCTCAAAGCCATGGTCTTGTTGGTTGAGGCGGCAGGTGGCAGTGTGCGGCTCGGAAACTTGGCGGCGGCCTGCATTGCTCTTTCAATCATGTCAGGCACGCATAAACAGGTGTACCAGGACGTGCTGAACATGGTTCAACGATCTCCTGAGTTTTTCGAACCAGTGGAAACGGCTTCGCAGAAAAGCTTGCGCCAAGTCTTGATCTGCCTGGCTGGTTCTGCCGTTGCGTCGGCTCCTGATTGTATTCCGGAACTTATGGAATTTGATGTTGGGGGCAGCCAATCAGATGCTCCTGCGATAGCAGACATGCAGATGCCAAACTTTTCTCTGCGTGCATGAGGGCCAAGCTAGTCGCGCCAGCGGAAGAATTTTCTCAAGCTCAGCGACTCAATGTTTCCTGTTTCACCCTGCAAATGTTCGCAGCACCGAAAGCCGAGGAAGGTGCTCGCGAAGTTCCAACACAAAGACATGACGAGTTTGTGCGAGGAATTTGCTGTGACAGTCGCTTCTATCTTGATCTTGATAACTGATGATAACTGTATGCTCGGCCCTCTCTCAAGGTCTTGAACATTCCTAACTGGCTTCCGGCCGATTTAGCTCCTTCCAGCGCTGAACTGCTGATGGCTCGGGTGCTGTTGAGCAGAAGAGGCATTTCCTTCGACCCGGTTCCCTGAGGTCGGAAGATTCCTTCATCACACTGACAGCGAGATGCTCAAGCTTCCAATGCCTGACTAGCAGGAGCTTCTGTTTGGACTTGCATATTCAGCATCAAGAGGTCATGTTAGCGCTGGACTCTATCGCCTGGGAATTCAAGTTTAACCAGAGACTTGACAGCAATGCGGTTGGCTTTTACAGCAGTTCCTTGGTCTCCTGCGGTTTGTGCCGGCTTGATCACAGTTTCCTTATCATTTTGTCACACCCTTCCCCTGAGACACCTGAACAAGAACAACGTCCAATCTGAGAGCAGTGCAGAAGTGCAAAATGTACTCTAGTTTTGGGATGCTGCGGAAGTCTGCCAGGGTCCATTGCGAATAATTATTTGCTTTGTTGGGCTACAGGCTCCATTCCGCGGTTTGCACTGTTTATGCAACCAAAAACCTGTGTGTGAGGTTTGCCTGCATTCTTTCAGTTTTAAACAGCCACCACATTGCTAGCCTCGCGCTGTCCAATAGGATGAATGAACGGGTGCCTGAATGGATGGATGGATGGATGGATGGGCGGGTGGATACGTAGGTGGATAGATGAAAGGGTGGATGCATGGGTGGATGGACGGATGAGTGGATGTTTGGTTTGATTGTGGGCGCGCGCGCGGCCCTTTTTTGAAATCAGACGCTCAGACACTCAGACGCTCAGACGCTCAGACACTCAGACGCTCAGACACTCAGACACTCGGACGCTCAGACACTCAGACACTCAGACACTCAGACGCTCAGACACTCAGACACTCAGACACAGACCCTCTGACACTCAGACACTCAGACACTCAGACACTCAGACGCTCAGACACTCAGACACTCAGACGCTCAGACACTCAGACAATCAGACGCTCAGACACTCAGACGCTCAGACACTCAGACGCTCAGACGCTCAGACACTCAGACGCTCAGACACTCAGACGCTGAGACGCTCAGACACTCAGACGCTCAGACACTCAGACGCTCAGCCCTCCACCGCGCACCGTCCGCGCACCCGATATCGCGCTCCCGCCCCTTGTCCCCGCCCTCCACCGCGCACCGTCCGCGCACTCGATATCGCGCTCCCG
>BGNK01003136.1:17500-60552 GCA_003297005.1 Symbiodinium sp. clade A Y106 | reverse complement strand
CACCGCGCACCGTCCGCGCACGCGATATCGCGCTCCCGCCCCTTGTTCTCGCCCTTTACTGCGCACCGTCCGCGCACCCCGTACGCGCACCCGAACCGTCCGTGCACCCGATCCACCCGATATCAAGGCCCGTGCACCATTTAGTCTTCTAAAGCTCTTCCGTCAAGACATGGCCCGATATCGCGCACCTCGCGTTGGAGCACTAAACGAGAACCCAACCCCAGAGGGGTTTTCGGGAAAAAAGCTCTCCATCAGTCCTAGGCCTCAACCACCCAGTCCGAGGTTTATAGGACAGGAGTTCTGATTAAGAAATCATTGGCGCCCCATCAGTCCCAGGCCCCACACCCTTCAGTCCAAGGTTCATCGGAGTCCTGATTAAGAAATTATTGGCGCTCCATAAGTCCTGGGCCCCACACCCTCAGTCCAAGGTTGATAGGAGCTCTGATTTAAGAAATTATTGGCGCCCCATCAGTCCCAGGCCCCAACCTCTCAGTCCAGGGTTCAGAGGAGTTCTGATTAAAAAATTTTTGCTCCCCATCAGTCCCAGGATGACCAGGGCAAGCCAAGGTCACGTGGCCAGCAGGGCCGCCAATCCGTCCACAGATCGCAAAAAAGAGATTCACAGACTAACTAGCGCCGTCTCAAGGTTGCGTGTGCATAGTTTGCCTGGGTGTTTTGCTGGCTTCTTGGTTTTCAGCTGGGGCCGGCGTGCTTTTTACAATTCACGAAAGATTCTGCCTTCGGGATTTTCTGAATGTGCATTAGTGTTGAGGCCTGAGCAAATAGAGGAAAACCACCAGGCAAACTACGTACACGACCCCCCCCCCCTGCAACCCCGAAATCCTGATCCTCAAGCTTCTTGGGTCGGGGATCGTTGAATAATGAAGCCCAGCCGCTGTACCAAGGTTTGTTAATCCAGGCTCCTATACTACTACCAGCGCATCAAAAATCCCTGTGTTTAGGCGGACGGTAGTTCCCTCTGATCCATACCTTGAACCCTAAACCTCAAGACCATGCCACATATGCTTGAAGCCTGGGCCGTCCATTCCGCTACCCCCGATGACGAATTCGCAGACCATGCACGGGATCCAGAAAGCATCGCTGCAGTCTTACACCCTAAGCCCTACCTGACTGTTAAGAACCTATTAGTACTGTGAGCTCCTTGCTTTGATTTCGTTCTATGGGTCACTAAGAAAGTAGGCTATTCAGGGTTTAGGTCAGCTTCAATCTTCAAACCCTACACCCTTTATAATCCCTAAGCCCTGAATGCGACACCGCAGGCAGAGCTCGCGTCATCCGAAGCATCTGAGTCTCTCTTGGCAGCGCAGAAGTCCCGTGCCAAGGCACCATCGCTACCCCAATGTTGAATTCGCAGACCATGCACGGGATCCAGAAAGCATCGCTGCAGTCTTACACCCTAAGCCCTACCTGACTGTTAGGAACCTGTTAGTACTGTGAGCTCCTTGCGTTGATTTCGTTCTATGGGTCACTAAGAAAGTAGGCTATTCAGGGTTTAGGCCAGCTTCAAACTTCAAACCCTACAACCTTTATAATCCCTAAGCCCTGAACGCGACACCGCAGGCAGAGCTCTCGTCATCCGAAGCATCTGAGTCTCTCTTGGCAGCGCAGAAGTCCCGTGCCAAGGCCCCGTCGCTACTGCTATACAAAAGTAGTTAAACTCGTCTAAATACAGTAATATATAACAAACCCCGTCAATTACGTCCTGGCCATGCGCTGCAGTGATAACGGTGCGGCTGATGATGATGATGATCAGGATGGTGATGATGTGCAGGATGATCACGGCGGTGATAATGATGACGATGACTTCCGAAAACTTGCTGAGCGACATACCCGTAGGACAGAGTGAGAGAGAGCGGGAGAAAGAAAGAGAGAGAGAGAGAGAGAGACCGACACAGAAAGCTGTTACATTCCGGCTCCAGCAATGTGAACTCCCTCAGTTCTGCTCAAGCATGCTGACTCGTCGCCAGCTCGAAGCGCGGAAGCGAGTTCTGCATGATCCTGAGGCCCCCAGCAGGCCCCATCATAACCCCTCTCATTCACTTCCAGCTGTACACAGGGCGACCAGCACGAGAACTACAAACAACGAGCCCAAGAGACGGGCCAGTTTGCCCAGGACGTGTTGGGGTTGCTATCATGCACGGCAGCTGCCTTGCAGGATGGCCGGCGAATGCGGAGTACGGACCAGCCCATGCTGACCTTGTTCCACTTGAGCACTTCCCCTCAGGCAGTTGGTCCGCAAGTGTTTCGCGTGCAAGTTGCCACGTGGACATAACAGGGCGCTCCTTGGAAGTGGTGGAACAAAGCGAATCCGCTACGTGGACTCTGCTCCCCAGCCAGGACCGACGTAAATCCGTACACTGCATGGGTGCTTTGCCGGGGCTTAGGCTTTGCGGTCGAATGCAGGCCTGACGTCCAGTCAGGTTCACGCCATGACTAAGACGACCGACCCACTGACACGTGGCCTTCTCCACTTGGGCCAGAGCTGACTCAGAAGCAAAGTGCTGTGATGGGGAAGTATAGGCAGTCCTGCCTGTCCCTCCCGCCAGGTCTGGATGCACGCCTTCGCAACGTCTTCATGCTCCTCTTGCTGTGCCTGCGCTCCACGGTCTTCTACGACTACGCCCTGGGCCAGCTGCGACAGAAGCCCCCCGTGCATGACATCATCCACATTTGCAGCGGCTCGGGCGAAGCAGCCAGAAGTAGTTCCGTGTCAGAGTTGCCCTCTGCTCTGCCAGGTGAGTTCAAAAGGCAATGCCCCAACAGGGTGCGTTTCCTACCGACACGCCGCATAACTCGGACTGGGGGTGTCCTTCGCGAGCAGTACGACCTGCAGCGATATTGCCTCAGAAGAAGTCAGGGTTAAACGTTAAAAGAACAGAACGTAAGGCCTTCCTCCACAAACATGCTGCAGAATCGTGGCTGCCAGATGTTCGTCAGGGACAAGACAAGGACCTGCGACGCAGGCTGCAGGTTAAGGGTTTCTTTTCCGCTGCGACCCCACTACTTTCTAGTCGTCTCGCTCTCTGGTTGCTGCGCGGCTATAAAAACGTGGTATGAAAACACGCTCTGGTGCTTGTTTGCTTTCTGCCCACGCCCACGCGCAGTTCGAAGAGGATCGTAAAAAGGCAGGATCTTTGGAATCTGCGGGAGCCGCCAACCATTGCTTCCGGGTCGTGCTAAATTAGCAACAACCTGTGCCACTTTGCAGAGCACTCCCGGCAACTCCGTTTCGCGGAGCTGGCACGCAGGGTCTAGATTGAGAAGCTCTTGGTTCACGGCAGTGATTACGGTCGCGGGGGTCTGCCCCGGGAACAGCTGCTTGAGCGTCTCGCGGCTTCGGGGGCCGTGGCTCACTACTGCGTGTGCTGTCTGCTTGTCGTAGATCACCTGGCGGCTACAATTCCTATAGCTGTTGGGCCTACGAGTAGGATTCAGGATTCGAGGAGGACAAGAGAAAAGAGGCATCTGCAGAAGTGGAGCCTGCACAGATGCCAGGATGTGTGGTGTCAGCAAACGCCAGCCATTCCGAAAAGGGGTCGCTCGTAGGAGATGCTCGATTCGTTGCTCATCGGCCTGCATGATTAAGGCAGGTATGGGCAGGTATTATTGGAGGAGCTGCCGACAGGTACGCGCGACCATCCTCCTCTAGGTCTGCAAGGTTGCACTCGTAGAGCCAGTGTGCCGCTGCTCCAGCGACGTCCTGGTCTCACGACCGTCGGACTCCCAGCACTCTTGAGAATTCTCATTTCTTACGCTGCCCCTAAGTAGACCTGGCAGCCCAGCCGCGTGTGTTTCGGAAAGAGGAGACAACACCGAAACATAGTAGCTCCACATCGCACACTCTTTTGCGTGCAGAAACCTTGCGCCATTCCAAGCACTGCATCACCAACAAGAGCCCGAATGTCCTAGAGACTTTGCCAAAACTCAGCACAATGCTGCTTCAAGGTCCTAAATGCTTATACACTTATATAATATAATCAACGCTAGAAATTCTTATCCAAAAACGGTCTGCTTGGGACCCTTTAGCAGCGCTAGCTGCGTCTTGCGTCACCTGCTTCAAATAAGTAGTTCTCTACACTACAGGTTCCTTTTGCAATCCCCAAAACAGTGCGACACCCATGTAGAAGGTGAAAAGAGTAACCCCCCCCCAATCCTAGAAGCCTAACCTCGAAGTGTCCTTCTAGATCCCTTCTAGTAAAATAACACATTCCTTACAGGAGCCTTTAAAGAACAGCTGCAAAAATAACCAGAATACGGTTCTTTTGAGGATTCTCTGAGCGGTTTTCTAAAGGGGTCGAATAATCTCATCTGGTGGGCTTTGAGAGGAAGAAGCTTCTTTACAGGGTCTATAACTGGGAGTCCATAAAGGGCTTATAGTGGTTCAATGCCGGGGGTCTTCATCTTCATGATTCGAAGGGCTTTGGTGCATATTCGTCGACCCTAATATAGTACCCGAAATAGTAGGATCCTTATTACAAGGACCCCAAAATAGGGTACCCCCGTTTTTTTCGGAAACTCCCATCTAGGCACTCAAACGCGAGCGAAGAAGGCCTCTCGCGAGCCAGGGAGCATGGGGATCTTGGCATGGACCTAGATGGAACGGGAAACTAGGTTCCGGAGTGGCCCCTGAATAAAAAGGGTATCCTTTTTCCTACTATTTGGGTTTACCCAAACAGAAAAAGAGCAAAACGGTACTACTCAGGAACCCAGGAAAGCCACCATGCCCAAACCGTAAACCCTACAGCATAAGACTCAGGCTTTTCGTTTTAGGACTTAGGGTTTAGGAATCTGGGGCGGTGGTCTTTCCAGCTGCTTGTCTTAAGCTCCTTTATCCTCGTCTTGCCAGGAATCCTTAACTCAGCATGATTTAAAGCACTAAACCCAGACCTTCCAAAATCCCTTACTTCAGGAATATACCTTAAATCATACTAGGGTTCCTCTTATAATTAGAGGAATATTCATAATTAGGGATATTGGAAAGTCTGTGAAGCTCATGCGCCTCATAACATCTGCTAGCTGATCGCTTGACGACTAAAAAGGTGAACTATTAGAGGCTCAAGCATACAGCAAACCCCATAAACTTGGAAACCGGATTAAGGCCAAACAGGGCTGGGATTCCTACATTACTCTTAAGGATTGAGGCTATTGGGTTTCCAACTTTTGGGCTTTTACTGTAGTAAGGTGACTGGCTTATGGATATTTTCTGGCCTGTGAAGGATTCAAAGATCAGTATGCCGCTTTATGGGCAAATGGGCTTCCGCAGACTGGCGTGTGTAAGGCTTATAACCCGCCAGGCATGAACCTTGAAGTACAGCTCTCCGAGCCCGTTCTTGCATAGCCAGGGACAGACGTTTCGATACCTCCGTTCCATATTTAATGGCTCCTCTTGGGAAACGAAGTCCCAACCAAAACCCTAAACCCTAAACCACCAACCCTAAACCAACGAAGAGCAAAAGTACAGTCCTGGTCGCCCGAAGACCCCAAGCCCCTGAGCCGTGAATCTTGAACTCTACTTACCCTAAGGGTCCATGTGTCCATATGAGTAGACCTTGACTCTAAAGTCCCTTTATAGGGACTACTTTGAAGCCAAAGAATATGATATTTGGGTACATGGACCCTTACGGTTACAGGCACCTACATGCTCCGTCATATGATAAGTACGAGAAGTAGGATACTGTAATTAAGAACATAGTGTACTTTTACAGAGTCAGCCTACATAGCTTAAATAGAACCCGATGCAATCTTCCTTCGAAGCTGCAACCCCGCCCGAGTTTGAGAGTCCGGCGTAGATCAGCAAGCTGGAAACGCGCTCCGAGTATGTTGCCTACACCTGCAAGAAGCCCCTGTATCACAAGTAGAGCCTCAACCGCCTCAATCCTACATGGCGAGTCTACGTGCGGTTTGCTTCTCAACCCTGATCCTGATGCTTAGGATCACATTACCATTGCTTTTTCCCCAGCAAATCCGCACTGGAACCTCGTTGACTGGTCCCTAAGGGTCCATGTGCCAGTACCGAAATTATACACCATGGCTCTGAAGCACCTGTATTAGGAACCTCGTGGAGATATGGGGGTTTCCGAAAATTAGGGGTACCTTATTTGTCGTCCTTATAATAAGGATCCTACTATTTGGAGTACTATACTAGGGTCCCCTATTTTCGGAAACTCCCATATGGCCTATATGGGTACGTGACCCTTCGTGAGAATGGTCTGAGTCTGCGAGAGGAGGGCGGGGTGGGTTTACATCGAGTTTAGGTCTTCGGGTTCGTGCATCAGTTTTACAGCTGGGTGGTAGGGGGAAGGGGGTAATTTTGCGGATTAGGTTCTTAGCTCTTACTGGGGTATAGGGGTCCATTATCATTCGAATTAAGAAACCCTATAAGGAATAGAAGTATGAGCCACTGTGGCCAACATGTTATGCATGTTATGCCTTGCGCAGCCTCTGAAAGATTGCATCCTCAAAGCCCTCAAAGTCCTGGGTGCTCTTATGGGCGATACTTTCCCAAATCATAACAACAATCAATAATTCTTAATATGGGAACCCTTATAGGAAAAGGTCCTTAGGGCCCTTTGGGGCCCTTGCGGTTGAGGCCTTTTCCACGAGATGCCAAGACAGACTCCTTCGAGAGTCCAAGCTAGGAGACTTCAAATGAGGACCCAAGTCAGGACCTCCGGTGTGGACAAAGAAACCCTGAAAGACACCAATCCTACTCTCCCTAAACCACCATTACCTACATTTTTTGTAGGTTCTTATTATACACCCTAATTTTGTAGGTTCTTATTTTATTAAACCCTATTTATGGGATGTATGGGGAGATGAAGCAGGCCCTTAAAAAGCCCTAACGCTTTATCAAACCCCAGGTTGTTGGGTTGCTTCTGCGCTGGGATTTCGGGGTCCGCCCGGTTTGAAGCACCATCAACCCCACAAGCCTCCCAATATCCCTGAATCTAGGAATTTCGGGCTTTGGGTTTAGGGGGTTTCCGGTTTAGGGGTTTCCGGTTTAGGATTTAGGGGTTTGGGGTTTAGGGGTTTAGTGTTTAGGGCTTAGGGGTTTAGGGTTTAGGGGTTTCGGGTTTAGGGTGTTTAGGTACCTGAACTTGTAGAAGCTGCCCTAAAACGGGAGATTTGGAGGACCATTCAGTTCACAGAAGCTGGAACCTAAATCCGGGGCCGCTATGTATGACCCTAACTCCTATGTCCAAAACATCACGTGGATCTCTAAACTCTAAATCACTAAATCTATCTACATAAAAACCCAGCTCGGTAAGAACCGTACCTTACACCCTAAACCGCTAAAGACTAGCCCCTAAATCCTAAACAATAAAACCCCTAAGCCCCCTAAACTCATAAGCCCCTATAGTAGAAGCCAGAAAGTTGGAACATCATTCTCTTCATGCCCTTAAGGTAAAGCATAAGGGATCCTAGGACGAATCCTCCTAAACCTATGTTCCAACTTTCTGGGATTCGCTGTAAACCCCTGAGCCCCTAAAGGCTATGAGCGCCGTTAGCTTTCTGCCACCTCCGGACCAAAGGGCAGCCATTGCGATGAGAGATCTGCGCTGGGGTTCTGTATTTGGGAAGGTTGGATTACTCTTGGGGTTTAGGGTTGAGGGTTTAAAGTTTATGGGTGTTGGGTTGAGGGTTTAGGGTTTACGGTTTAGGGTTGAGAGTTTAGCATGGTTTAGGGTTTAGTGGATCTGCTCTAGCTTTTTGTATTGTTTGGCTTTTTATTTATTTGTTGGAGGGGGGCGGTAGGGTTATAGGGCTTGGGGTTGGGGGGTTGACGATGTTCATCGACGATAGTTCAACCCTAAACCCTAAGCCCTCAACCCTAAGCTAACCCTAGGCCCGTTAGGGCCTTCGGGATGAATGGAGTCTGGTTCAGGGGGTGGGGTTTTCGAGGAATGGGGGCTGAGGTATGCAAGGTGCAGTGTAGCGACTAGGAAGTTGGAAGTTGTAGGATTTGGGTTTAGGTATGGGTTCCCTGCAGCACAAAACTCACAAAACCACCGTTTTGTCTTTTACGAACTTTTAAGGAATCAAAATAAAACCAAAGAGGCTGCAAACCCTGCAGCGCAAGACCATCGTTTGGTCTTTTAAGCCGCGCGGCAGCTGACAATGCTGCGGATATTTAGGACAACCAAGCTGCAAATTAAATTCTGGGACTAGAAGCTGAAACCGTACCTACTTGTACCATGGACCAAGCATACACGTCCAAACCTAAACTTTTGAACTGCGAAAGCCAACCAAATGCCAGCGGCAATGCAAAGCCCACTTGAAGCACCGAGCAGGGCTACAACGACTTCTCTGTCTTCGCAGTCGTTTGTGTGGGGACATAAACCAAATCCCCCTTGGGGGCAGGACCCAACCCCCTGACGACGACAGTGAGAAGAGGACAGGATGTTTATCCTGTCAAGGAGCAGGACCCAACCCCAGCGACGACTGCAAGGCAAACATCCCACCAGTCACCATTGATTTTTCCGAAACTGTTAACAGTCATCCAAGCGTTTCGTTTCTATATACCCCCACTTAACAATGTCTTCTGGAGAGGGTGGTACCTTGACTTGATACGTTGCCCAGAGTGAGTTAATGTATTCTGGGGAGGTTTGGTTGGGGCAGTCTGTGTGGCACCAAAAAGAGTCGCAGCCTTAACAAGGAAATATAAAACATTGCAACACAAAATATCATTCATCCCCAACATACATCATGCACTTTCCTTACCAAAAAACAGTCGCAGCCTGAAAAAGATAGACAAATCCCATATGGAATATTGCCGAAATCTCAAAACAAGAACCTATGATACAGCACAACAGGAAATATCAATAATCCCCAACATACGTCATGCACTTTTCCTTATAGGACCCCCAAACCACATCCAGCGGTTAATGTATTCTCCAGGAAGGGCTTCCTGAAACCCATGGATGAAGGTATGTGTATGTTTCTATCCAGCTTACAAGCTATATGATATCCTTGTTTAACAAACGCAAACGTTGAGCTTTTCTAACATACACCCACATGGCCCCCCCGACACTCGGCCAATCGAACTGAGACATTCAGCCCCTCAGACATTCCGACTTTCAAACATGCAATTACTCAAACACTCAGACACTCACCCATTGAGACACTCAGACGATCAGACGATCAGACGCTCAGACACTCAGACACTCAGACACTCAGACACTCAGACACTCAGACGCTCAGACGCTCAGACACTCAGGCACTCAGACACTCAGACACTCAGACACTCAGACACTCAGGCACTCAGGACACTCAGACGCTCAGCTGAGTGGCTTGAGCGGCTGAGTGGCTGAGTGATTGGGGCTGGTTTGTACGGCTGAGCGGCTGAGTGGTTGAGTGGCTGAGTGACTGGGGCTGGCTTGTACGGCTGAGTGGCTGAGTGACTGGGGCTAGCTTGTACGGCTGAGCGGCTGAGTGGCTGAGTGACTGGGGCTGGCTTGNTGAGGCTGGCTTGTACGGCTGAGCGGCTGAGTGGTTGAGTGGCTGAGTGACTGGGGCTGGCTTGTACGGCTGAGTGGCTGAGTGGCTGAGGCTAGCTTGTACGGCTGAGCGGCTGAGTGGCTGAGTGGCTGAGTGACTGGGGCTAGCTTGTACGGCTGAGCGGCTGAGTGGCTGAGTGGCTGAGTGACTGGGGCTGGCTTGAACGGCTGAGTGGCTGAGAGGCTGGTTGATACGGGCCTCTGTGCATGCTCTCTCGTTGTTTGAGATGATGTTCTGTGTTACCTTTGAACGAGCCAGATTTGACACCTGAACCCTCAGAATTGGCGAGCCACGGCGATTGTACATAAAGCTAGAATTTAGCGATCAAGAAACAAACTTTTGACACGTGCGGTTTCTTCTGTGTTGCACCATCAGCAGCTGATTTTCACCGCCATCTCTGCGCACACTCAAGCAAGCGGAGGAGATTCTGAGATCCTTGAACAGCTCAACCCTTATGTGCACCAGCATCACAAAACCTTCTTTGGCCTCGACGCCAATGAAGCCTTCGCGCGTGCCCCCGAAAATATCTTGCAATTTCGATTGGGGCGCAGAGAACTTCAGCTGCATTGAAGCGAAGCCAGGAGCGTGGTCATTCCAGAGCAGCAGCCGCACAAACCGTCATCCTTCCCGTGCAGTAGCAGTACAAGTAGTAGTAGCAGCAACAGCAAAGCGCCACGAGCGGTTCAAACGCGCGGGGGGTTGATGGCGGCTCCGCAACTGACTGCAGCTGTGCATATCAAAGCTGTTGCTGAAGGCGTGCTCCTTGATCACTTCCTGTACTGTCGGACTCCGGAAAGCACCCAGAGATACACAATCCAACTGCTGCGGGCATTCTAGGAAGGCGAGAGCATCGAAGCTATTCTTTTCGACATTGCAGACTGGTTTCCATTGGAGTGCGTCCTGCAAGTCAAGGCATTCTGCGCAACTCATTATCCTGAGCACTTGGAGTCGCTTAGGCGTCGTGCCCCAGGGTGGGAGTACAGCTGTTTTCAGGGCTAGCCACAGCCCCCGCTATTGGTACCTCCAAAGCCATTATACTGAGCAATATGCATATCTGCCAGCGCATTTTAACGCTTTGCTTGGAGGGGCTTGCTCGGCACGGTCCCAAGTCCGTGAAGGAACACCTGGGAAGGAGAACACATCTGTCAACGAGCTCCTTGGCGCGAGGGTTGGCGGTACTCCCTTCGGTCCGCCTGAAGCTTCGGCGAAGAGAAGGGGATTTAATGTCGGCTCTTTTCGTGCTGCAAGCGTTTGTTTGAGTAGGGTTAAGAAGAGATCCCTTTTGCGTGCCATCCGCAGGGCGAAGGCTGGTAAGGAAACTTCATACAAGGGCCGTAATATTCGACCTGATCCTGACATTGGCATTGGATCGTCTAGACTGCCGATTGCGGACACCAATCAGCGAATACAGGTCCTTTCGTGGAATTGCGGTGGACTTACACAGCTTTTGTTCGAGGAGCTGAAGGTTTATCTTCGGATTCACAGCGAGATACAGATTGTTTGCCTGCAGGAAACACACCGTGCCTTTCAGAATGAGTGGGTTGCTGATGGATGGACGTTCATCCATAGTGCTTCTCCTAAAGCTCATCAAGGGGGTGTTCTGTTAGGCTTCAGGGAGGGATTCTGCGAGAGGCAGACTTTGAGATGGCAAGAGGTGCACGCGGGCAGAATTTTGCACGCCAGATGTTTCGCAGCTGATCAACATGTAGACGTGGTCTGTATATATCAGCATGCTCTTCCTTTTTCTGGTGATGCATTAGATGCGACGATGACAAAGCGCAAGCAAATCTGGGGCAAATTGGATGACCTTTTGCGCACGCTGCCGTTGCGCTCGTCTGTCGTTGTAGCGGGTGACTTCAACTCCAATCTTTGCGCTGCGAGCCCATGCATTGGGCATAGCGTATTGCATAATCAGGCCAAGCCTGCTGTGATTGAGGAGAGACGCTGGTTAACGGGGATGCTAGTCGCGCATCAGCTAGCTGCTCTTAATTCCTGGTCTAGGAAGCAGTGCACCTATAATCACCCCTCGGGTTCCTCACAGATCGACTGGATACTGGTCAGATCGGCGCTGGCGGACACTCGAGCGCGAACATGTGCGCCTGCTGAGGCTCCGATTGCGGGCTGGCGCTCGTCAGGACACAAGCTTCTTCGCGCGTCAGTTCCTCTGAGATGGCGACCGTGGAAGCTATCTCAAAAGAGTGAGGCCAAGGATTTGCCAACGGACACGGGGCCGATGCGGCCTCTTGCTGCACTGCGTCGGGAAATCGTTCAGTCGTCAAGGCCCGCTCGTGAAACACAGCCCAAACCGGGAGTTGCTGGTATGGAGGGCGACATTCTTCGTTTTTGGGATGCTAAGAAGCTGCTCACTCGCAAGCCTGTTCACACACTGCGGGATATCTTTGAGCGCATGCGCATGCTTCTCACTTCTCAAGCTGCAAAAGCAACACCGGGAGCTGCAGGCACAGGCGCGCGCTAACAAGCGCCAACAGCTTCTTGAGACCCTTCAGATGGCGGAAACAGCTGCTGCCAGTGGGGACAGTCGCGGACTCTTCCAATGTGTTCGGTGGCTTGCGCCGCGGAGGGGCATTCGAAGGTCCATCAGACTTCGCAGCGAGGAGGGCATGCTCATGCACCCACGAGAGGAGTGTGCTATGCTGGCAGCCTATGCGGAGCAGCTCTTCACTGCCAAGCGCGTTCATCACATTGTGCAGGTTCAGCTTGAGCCTCTTGATCCTGCCATTTTCGAGGAATCTAGGTGGGACTATGCACTGCGGAGTCTTAGGTCGGGTAAGGCTGTACCCTGGCATAATCCCTCGGTTCAACAGTGGAAGGATTGCAGTGCTTCAGCGTCGGTTTGCCTGAGTGCCATTGCCAGGGAGTCGCTGTGCTGTGAGACGCCCAAAATTCCCCAGGAGTGGTCGGAGGTCCAGTTGGCTTGGCTGGCAAAAGCAGGTAAATCACCTACACGACCGCAGAACTTGCGTTCGATTGGCTTGCTACCGGCTGATGCTAAAGCTTTTCTCATTGTGCTTCGGGATGAGATTGCTCCGTACGTTGAACATTGCCTGCACTCATGCCCACAGTATGCATATCGCAAAGGGACCTCTACAGCTGATGCCTTGCTGCGTGCTGCTGGTCACTGCTCAAACGTCCGTACATTGCTGTCGCGTCACCGTCGTGATCACACTGCAAAGCTGTTGGGTGAGGCTTCTACTCCTCTTGTCGGAGGCCTCATGTGTGGAATTGACCTTCAGAAGGCCTTTGATGCTCTGCCTCATGCCGAAATTCATGCTGCGCTCACTGATGCTGGGGTGCCCTCTGCATTGGCGGCTGTGGTTGTGCAAGCTCATGTTCAGACACAATGTACGGTGCGGCATGGAGGTGTTGCTAAGGTGCTCGGGATGTCTCGAGGGCTGCGGCAGGGGTGCCCTATTGCACCCATACTGTATGCGGCTTGGTCCTGTAGACTCTGCAAGCTTGTCGACCGCCGGCTCACCAGTTCTTGGATGACCGATCATGGAACTCTTTTTGCAGATGATCTGTTTACATGCTGGGAGCTGCGCACAGTGCAATCTTCCAAGACTGCTGTTCGAGATCTGCGAAGCCTTATTGAAGCCCTGCAGCATCTAGGCATGGATGTGAATTTTCAGAAGTCGCTGGTTGTTCTTCGGATTTGTGGGACCGCGGTTGCCAACGTGAGCAAGTCCTATCTGGTTTGGCGACGTGGGGTGCAACATCTTAGGATTCGTTGTCGTGACTGTGACATGTACATCCCGTGCTCTACTACTATGTCGTATCTGGGAGCCACGCTTTCCTACGACAACTTCGAGTCTCAAACTTTTCACACAAGGGCATCGCAGGCCAAAGCTAGATTTCAGGAATTGGGCAGGATATTGCGCACCAATGGAGCCATCACACAGCGACATCGCGTTCGTCTGTACAAGGCCATCATTTGGCCAACGCTCTGGTATTCCTTGTCTAGTATTGGGGTCACGGTTGATGTTCTTCGGGGTGTCTCTTCGTTGCTTGCTGTGCAGCTGCGCAAAGTCCTGAGAATCCATGAGCAAGGGGTTAGCAACAAGGAAGTTCTGCAGAGAGCCGGTCTCGAACCTCGTCAGTTCTTCCAGCATCAGGTGAAGAGCAAAGGGGAGTCCATCCTTGCAGACTCGCGGCGCGCGGACTCGCTGAAGGTCCAGGAGAGCACGCACTGTTATCGGGTACATCAGAGACTTTTTGGCCTAGAGGACTCGGCAATGATGACATCTCTGGTACGTGTTCCCAAGGTCGATGCAATTGCTATACCGTGTCCGGCGTGTGGTGTCTCGTATGACTCGCAGGCCAGCCTGCAAATGCACATCAAGCACCGGCACTCGGACCTCAACACGCGCTCCCGACTTCCTTTCAGACGTGATCGGCATTCTCTGCATGGACTGCCCATATGTCGCTTTTGCCAGGCTCGACTACATGATTGGCGCTCTCTCGAGAAACACATCACGGGGGGCACCTGCTCTAGGATCAAAGAGTTAGTTGCGCAGGGACATGATGAGGAGTCTATGTTGCGAATCGTTGACCAAGCAGAGCTACGAAATCCCCCCGCTGCTCCGGCTAACGCTGCTACTCAGGCTGTGGTTCAGGATGAGATTGAAGTCGCCCTCCAGGTTGCGACCAGTGATCTCGATTCAAATGGTCCACGACTTCGTGTTCTGGCCAATCGCTGTGCGTTGTGCTGCTTGCGGACGGCTCCAAGATGAAAACTCACTGGCAGCGCACTCATGCTGTTGAATGGGACATTGCCTCCTTGAGCGCTTCTTCAGGATCCCGAAGTCTGCTATCTACTTTTCGTACGCCATGCCTGTTCTGCGGCAGCAAGGCTAAGAATCCCAGGGATCATTCGGTCAAGTGTGCCTCCATGTTTCAGCTCCTGGCGATGCGCACTCTCAGGGAGAACGGAATCACTACACCATTGCCCAGTCGTGGCCCGGCGCTAAAGCAATCGCAGACTGAGCCGAAGTACCAGCGTTTTGACATTGCTAAGACTTCGCTGGGACGCTTCTTCAAGCCGAGTGCAGGCCATGAGAGTGATGCTGGGAGCTCATTGGGGCGGACTGCTGTAGTGGTCGCTACCACTTCTAAGTCGGACCATGTCACTGAGTTTCTGCCTCCAGCACCTGCGGCGCTGCCTACACATTGGCTTGGATGCCTTGTGCTTGGAAATCCGCGCAATCACTGCTACATGAACTCTTCATTGCTTGCGCTGCTACATGCAACGCAGATCTCGGGATGCTCCACAAAAGCGCTTCTTATGCTTCGTGGTCTCTGTCAGGGCTACGCTCAACGAGGTAGTACTCTGTATCTGGCTTCGCAGCTACAAATCCGTGCTGTTCTCAGGGAGTGGACCATTGATCGTAAGCAGCATGATGCGGTCGAGTTCACGGTGGCGCTCCTGCATGGTCTGGGTCTCAAGCTGTCCTCTTGGGAAGCACGCTCTGGCTCAGCTGCAGGTGCGAAGGTTCTTCTTTCGGGTCACTCTTTTGTGTCGTTGCCACTTCGACCGAAGGCATGCTCCTTACAGTCACTGATTGAGGATTGGGTCGATCACCAGCATGTCCATGCTCTTACCCATTCAGGCGGTCCTGTTCTACTACATGTTGTGCGCAACGCTGACACGAGCAAGAACCACACGCTGGTCAGCATCGCCCCCATCCTTCGCGTGCCTGTGTTCACTGAGGATGTCCATATTGCCTGGCACTTGTATAAGGTCTGCTCGATAGTTGAGCACGTGGGTGACTGCACCACCTCTGGTCATTATCGCGCGGTCCTCAAAGCCCCGAATGGGTGGTTGCTCACTGATGATCACTGCGTTGCACGCTCTGTGCCTTGGAGTGTGTTGCGCGAAGAACTTCTGTACTTGGTGTGGCTGGTGCCGGCTCAATCAGAGGAGGGCCTCAACAGTCGCACCGACACTGCACTTGCGTGAAAGCCGCTGTGACTCTGCCCCGCTCCGGCATACATGTCGGCTTCGGATGCTCCCATGGAGGGTGCGGAGGAGTGGTCGTTCTTCAAGAACTACATGCCGGCAGGACTTGCCATGCAGTCCGGACCTCCCTCGGGGCTCACCGCCGCTGCTTCGGCCGAGGAGCGCGATGCCAAGACGGCGGGACTCGGTGACACCAAGGGCAATGGTGGTCGAGGGAAGGGCTCTGAGGCTCAACGGGGCAACGCGACGGGCTCCGGTGGATCCCAGCAAAGCCTGAAGCGCCAACAGGCGGGCTGGAGTCGACAGGGAGGCCGCAAGGACTCCTGGTTCGGAGACTGGGGCAACGATGTGGACTCGAACTCGAATGCGGAGATCAGGGAGATCCAGAAGGTCATTGGGATGATGCAGAGGCTTGTCTTGCGTCATGAGGATTCCATCAACTTGTTGAAGTTGGAGTACAGTTTTGTCGCCCACATGCGGCTGAATGTTCCCTCCAGTGTGGCAGCCATGCTCTACGTGGCGGCGGATGGCTGGAGGAAGTTGAAGGCTTCAGACCCAGCCAAGCTGGACCGGCCCATGCGCACATCGCTCTTTGTGTGTTTCTTTGCGGAGCTGAAGGAGCGCTTGAAGGGGCTGGAATCCCGTCCAGAGGATGTGGAAAAGATGGCGCAGATGGGATGGCTGGTGTCAGGTACGCCAAGAACGTGGCAATTCCTTATAAGTGGGATGCGGCTGCGCAACGCACAGTGGTGGATCCGTCAAAGCCGCCCCTGACGCAGGAGGAGGTGGTTGAGCACGTGGACTCCCTGTTGTCGAACGTGGTGGCCAGCAACAGCCTGGCCCGATTTCATCCTACCCGGCCGCTTGCGGAGGACATGCAAGGCGAAAGCATCGCTTTTCTGGTTCAGGTGGGCAATATGGGGGAGCCGGCAATGACCTTGAGGAGGAGCCTGAAGGCGTTGTGTTACAATGCTGCGCTCCAGCTGGTGGCGACTCAGCTCGAAGAGGACCGAATGGTGAGATCAACGCTGGCCACGAACATCGCCTCCTCCATTCGATCCTGAGGCGGCCTTCTTATGATGCGGCGCACCTGTCTTCCCGGCAGGTCTCCTTGAGCCAGTCCGGACGCGTTCGTGCGCAGTGGATGTCAAATTTTGTGGGGATCACATGTTCTCCGCCGCGAGCCTGCTTGGCAGTACGCTGCGAGGCCCTGCTTCCACTGTCACGAGTGCTGATCCTCTGGTCTTTTCGCAGTCTGCTGGCTGCGAGTGCCTTTTGTTCCGTCCGGTGGGCCGGACATACGTTGCAGATGCCGACAAAAAGCAGTGTGAGTTGTTATATCCTTCTACAGCTGTTTGGACTGGGCTCCTTCTCGGAGTACTGTCCGCGCTGACTACCAAGGTCTTTGGGTGGTCGTACCTCTGGCATCATGGAGGACATTGTCGTGGACCATGCACGCCTACGCTCGGCTTTGGTCAAGCGCACGTTGATTTGCGCCAAGCCGCAGGTGTACTCTGCGTGGAGGGATGACGCAGCGCGTGCATTGCAGCGTCCATAGCTCAGCACGAACCGTGGACTACTTGAAGGTTGTCGTTTCCCGAATGCAGCAGATGTGTGTATTGTGCATGGCTCCAGCTATGTGCAAGGTGTGCGCTACTAGGGGTGGCGTGGACAGTTGTGATGTTCGTTCTTTCTCTGTGATGGCGAAAGCTTCCTCGGTGGCTGCAGGGGCGCAGGATGCTGCATCAGAGTGCTCTGAGTCTGAAGCTTCCATTGATTGGGAGCTGTGCACTCACGAGACGGGCCAGGCTCGACCTCCAAGCCCTTGCCTCGGGGGTGTGTTTCTGGTCGGCGCATTGCCCATCAACTCGTATGAGGAAGACTTGCAATACGACTACTTCCGCAGGGGCATCTACTTGGTCAGGGGTGTGAGCTTCGAAGGGCTGTGTGTGCCGGGGATATGCAGCTGTGAAGCGCTTGCCTTTGGCATGATCTCGAGTGGACAGGCCACATGGGATCAGCTTTTTTGCGCCTGCTTGAAATGCTATACCGGGGGACGCACGGGAACGATGGAAGCAGGATGATGCTTCCCTGGCCCTGACCATGCCGCCCAAAAGGTTTTCCATAGGAGCATACAACTTCGGCAACATGGCGGGTGTCAACACACATTCGCGACGCTATCCTTGGGTTGGCAGGGCTTTGTCTAGCATCATACGCACATGGAGTCCAGCCTTGTCCTTTTCTACGTGTACGTTGTCTCTGAATACCACGGCTCGACCGCACACTGATGCACGCAATCTCCGGGGATCATTCAATCTCTCGCTGCCATGCTCAAGCTTTACTGGTGGTGAGATTTTCCTGGAGGATGCAGCCGGCCTCAGCCGTTTGTCCGATCAGGGTCCGAGTGGGCATCTCATATCGGCGCAGGAAGCCATTCAGTTTGAGCCACACAAACTACATGCCACGCTTCCATGGGATGGTACGCGGCTTCTGCTCCTGTCGTTTCATATCGGCCAGTACAGGAATCTCAGGACCGAAGACAAGAAGTATCTGAAGATGCAGGGTTTTAATATTGTGCAGCCCCCTCAGTGATTTGAAAGCTGATTTTCGTCTCTTCTTCAAGCGTGACTTGCAGTGCTGGCGGTCAAGAAATCGTGGTGTGATCACTGTGGGCCACTTCCTGTGTGCCACTGCCTTTCGTTCAATGGTGGATGCTGGGCTGAGGTCATGCTGGATTTCCTGTGCCGAGCTGCGGCTGTGCCCCAGTGAGCTGAGCCGCCTGAGCCTGCGCTTTCACTTCACTGCTGTGCAATGCTACTCTGTACATTCTGAGGCATTCTCTCCTCTCGTGGATGGGCAATATCCCTCTTTTACAACCGAATTTGCAGCTGTTAATGTTTTGTCTGCCTGAATAAGGCCTGCTCTGTAGCGAAACTGCTGAGTTACGACTCGGGTTGTCCAGCATGCTGGATCTGCGGATCGATGCTGGCGCTGCGTAGCTTCTTTTTATTGGGATGTCATAGACATCGCTGCTTCGGTAGCCGGGCTAAGCTCGCCGACACGCTAGGTGGACCCCGGACGTTCGCCGCGAATGGAAGGAAGGAAGGAAGGAAGGAAGGAAGCAGCAACAGCAATAGTAGTAGTAGTAGTAATTAGTAGTAGTAGTAGTAGTAGTAGTAGTAGTAGTGGTAGTAGTAGTAGTAGTAGTAGTAGTAGTAGTAGCAGTAGCAGTAGCAGTAGCAGTAGCAGTAGAAATAGCAGTAGCAGTAGCAGTAGCAGTAGCAGAGCAGTAGCAGCAGTAGTAGTAGTAGTAGTAGTAGTAGTAGTAGTAGTAGTAGTAGTAGTAGTAGTAATCCGAGGTTCTGATTAGTACCCCCCCCCAAAAAAAGGTAACAGAATTAAAAGGGCTCTATTAAAAACAATAGCAGTGTATTGAATCTCTATTAGAAAGCCATTGGAAAAGGCTGGATGCATGGAGAAAACCTCCACTGGGGCTCTTTGGGCTCTATTTAAAACAATAGCAGTGTTTTCAATCTCTATTAGAAAGCCATTGGAAAAGGCTGGATGCATGGAGAAAACCTCCACTGGGGCTCTTTGGGCTCTATTAAAAACAATAGCAGTGTTTTCAATCTCTATTAGAAAGCCATTGGAAAAGGCTGGATGCATGGAGAAAACCTCCACTGGGGCTCTTTGAGCTCTTTAACAACAATAGCAGTGTATTGAATCTCTATTCGAAAGCCATTGAAAAACCATTGGAAAAGGCTGAAGGCATGGAGAAAACCTTCATTCGGGTGCCGACAGTGCAAGTGCAGACGGTGAGCGAAGGTCGGTCTTCACGTTAACGTCTCTACGTTAGCGAGCAGCCATTGAAGGCTTACAGCATGAAGAGGCCTCACGAGGCAGCAAATGCAGGACCTCTGCAGGTGGCTCGTAGAGTGAGAAGGAAGACCCCTGGTGCAGAGGTGCAGCCTGGGTTGGGGCCAAGCAGCGCGGTTTGCCGGTAGCTGTGCAGTTGCAGAGGTGGAGGAAGGTGGCAGTTTTGAGTGCAGTTGCAGAGCAGTGTAGTTAGGTNTGGTGCAGAGGTGCAGCCTGGGTTGGGGCCAAGCAGCGCGGTTTGCCGGTAGCTGTGCAGTTGCAGAGGTGGAGGAAGGTGGCAGTTTTGAGTGCAGTTGCAGAGCAGTGTAGTTAGGTGGTGTTGCAGCAGCAAGCGATGCAGGTTGAAGCTCCTGAAGGAGTTCCAGATGCAGAAGAAGCAGCAGAGGCGCCAGGGTTCTGGTTGAGACCTTGCACTGGTGTGCTTCTGTGCAGACTGCTAGGAAAGTAGTTTGCAGTGCTTGCAGAGGTGTGTGCAGAGATGTGTTTGTCCGGAGCTCGCAGCCTTTTTGCAGGATAGCAGCCCGTGCAGACTTTTGCAGCTTTCCTGTCTGAAGCAGCATGATGCTGAGTGCAGCACTGTGTGCCATGTCTGCAGCCCTTGCAGCCTCTGCAGCCTATGCANATGATGCTGAGTGCAGCACTGTGTGCCATGTCTGCAGCCCTTGCAGCCTCTGCAGCCTATGCAGCTCGCAAAGTGGTGAAGAAGCTTGAAGATGTTGAAGCTGCAGTGTGGTTCTATGCTGACAAGGTGCAGGCTGGAGAATTCCGGCAAGACCGTGCAGCCGGCCTGCAGAATGACGTTTCGAGGAAGTAGTACGTCCGGAAGGTCCTCACGTCCGACTGACCTCCGTTGACGCCTGCAGGGCTCTACCTGCAGAGGAAGCTGCAGGCAGCGATGGAGAGTTCCATCCGAGCAGCGATTCTGTAGGGTGTTGCAGACCAGCAGCTCTGGTGGAGATGCAGTGTGCTGGAGGCCAAGCTCTGCTTGTGCAGAGATTGGCTGGTGCAGGTTGAAGATGGAGACCTGAAGAACGGCTGCAGCATCNGGTGTTGCAGACCAGCAGCTCTGGTGGAGATGCAGTGTGCTGGAGGCCAAGCTCTGCTTGTGCAGAGATTGGCTGGTGCAGGTTGAAGATGGAGACCTGAAGAACGGCTGCAGCATCTTCGCAGCAGTGGTTGCAGGCCAGATCCAGATGCACCCTGCAGCATGCCCACAGACCACAATTGCAGAGTGGAGGCAGCTTGCAGGCACCGAAGCCATGCAGGGTTTCGGCTTGAAGCCGATGGTAATGCAGATAGAGGATCGGGTGCAGGAAGTGCAGACACTGTACAGTACAGGCTCCAGTGCAGGCAGCAATCCACAGCTTCGTGCAGCTGTGCAAAAGGTGCAGAGCATGCTTTGAAGACCTGCAGAGTGCAGCGAAATGTAGATTTTTTGGTACCATGCAGACTGGTCGCATGCAGGAGTTTTTGAAAAGTTGCAGTGGTAGATGCAGTGCCCGAGAAGTTGTGGAGTTTCGCAGCTAATTAGGCAGCAGTGCAGCTTGTGATTTCAGAGTGCAGTCGCATGTCCTGCAGGTGCCTGCCCATAGAGAAGTTCCACTTGCAGCTGCAGTCGGAGAGGTGCAGAGACCCTTAGTCTGTGAGACTGTGCAGGTTGGTAGCAGTGCAGTTTCGCATGTCTGTTTGCAGAGCTGTAGGCCGGTCGTTTGCAGCTAGGAGTGCATATGCAGAGGTGTGTTTGCAGCAGAAGTGTTGAGTGCAGGAAGTTTGCAGTTTGTAGTTGGTTGCAGAGCAGTGTAATTAGGTAGTTTTGCAGCAGCAAGCGATGCAGGTTGAAGTTCCCGACGGAGTTCCAGATGAGGGTGCAGAAGGAGCAGCAGAGGCGCCAGGGTGCAGGTTGAGACTTTGCAGTGGTGTGGTTCTGTGCAGCCTAGGAAAGTAGGTCGCAGTGCTTGCAGAGGTGTGTGCAGAGTAATTAGTTTGCAGTGTTTGCAGAGGTGTGTGCAGAGATGTGTTTGCCCGGAGCTTGCAGCCTTTTGCAGAGTAGCATCCCCTTGAAGATTGCAGCGATCGTGCAGACAGGATGTTTGCGGCAGCTGTGATTGTAGTTGGTGCAGCCTCTGCAGCCATGGTGGCTGCAGTGAGGAAGGCTGCAGACAGGATCGTTGAAGCTGTGGAGAGGGTGGAGCATGCAGTGTACCACTACTCGATGCAGTTTCGGCTGCAGAACGCCGTCAAGACAAGAGTGCAGGAGTCCGCAGCGATGTAGCCAGGCACATAGTGCAGGCAGTCGTGCAGTATGACCGTGCACAGTCAGCCTTGTGGCTGCAGAGGAGGCTGCAAAGTGCGATGGAGTCTGCAGTGAGAGGAGCACTGCTGGTTGGTGCAGAAAGGCAGCTGTACTGGCGAATGCAGGTGTTTGAAGCAAAGCTGCAGATCATTCGGGATCTGTTGCAGGACCCTGCAGATGATGCATGCAGGAATGGAGTTGCGAATCTTGGAGCTTTGCAGCAAGGTTCAGTGCAGCTGTTTGCAGGCTGCTTTCCATCGACGATGGCTGCAGAGTGGCAGGGCCTGCAGAATAACCAGGCCTTGCAGAATTTTGGCATGATGCCAATGAAGATGCAGATCCAGGACAGGCTTGAAGAGATCCAGAGTCTGATGCAATTTCCTGGCACTGGAGAAGCCAGCACTGCAAAGCTTGCAGCAATTCAGAAGTGCAGGGCGATCCTGTAGATGCGAAGATGCAGAGGGCCTGCAGATGGAGTTTTTGAATGCATGCAGCACCGGAGCCATGCAGGAGTTTTTTGAAAAAATGCAGTGGTAGATGCAGTGCCCGAGAAGTTGTGGAGTTTTGCAGCTAATTAGGCAGGAGTGCAGCTTGTGATTTCAGAGTGCAGTCGCATGTCCTGCAGGTGCCTGCCCATGGAGAAGTTCCACTTGCAGCTGCAGTCGGAGAGGTGCAGAGACCCTTAGTCTATGAGACTGTGCAGGTTGGTAGCAGTGCAGTTTCGCATGTCTGTTTGCAGAGCTGTAGGCCGGTCGTTTGTAGCTAGGAGTGCATATGCAGAGGTGTGTTTGCAGCAGAAGTGTTGAGTGCAGGAAGTTTGCAGTTTGTAGTTGGTTGCAGAGCAGTGTAATTAGGTAGTTTTGCAGCAGCAAGCGATGCAGGTTGAAGTTCCCGACGGAGTTCCAGATGAGGGTGCAGAAGGAGCAGCAGAGGCGCCAGGAAGCAGATTGAGACTTTGCAGTGGTGTGGTTCTGTGCAGCCTAGGAAAGTAGGTCGCAGTGCCTGCAGAGGTGTGTGCAGAAGTTGCTGCAGACCTTGAGTGCATATAACAGTGCAATTTGCGCAGAACCCGAATGCATGAAGCAACTCCCTGCAGCTTGCTTGTTTCTGCAGGTGCCTGCAGTGTCGACTGCACTTTGTGCAGAGATGGAGGCCATGCAGGGGTAGGGTTTAATTAGGGTTGAGGGTTTAAGGGTTTAGGTGGTAAAAGATTTAAAGGTTTAGAGTCTCAGGGTTTGGCGCTTTTCAGGGTCTAAGGGTTTAGTTGTTAAAAGGTTTAAAGGTTTAGGGCCTCAGGGGTTAGATTAAGGTTTCAGGGTTTAGAGTTAATTAATTAAGTTTGTTTTTGGCGCTTTTAGGCCTTAGGACCTTTAAAATCTTTAACCTAAACCCTAAATCCTTAAACCCTAAACCCTGAAACTCGACATATCAAAACCTTAAACCTTAGCCATAAAGACTATAAAACCCTACATAATTAATTAATCTTAAAACCAAAAACACAAAACAAAAACCTTAACCTTGACCCTAATACATAATAGACACACATTTACATCGCCCTACATCGGCCGAAAAAAATTCTTTAAATATAAGACCTTTTATTAATCAGATTTTCGGATTATTCTTTATTTAAATTTATTCATATTTGAAATTTCTTTTATTCTTATTTTAATATTCTTTGCTATTTCGGTTTAAAATATGGATTCATAAAAATATAGAATTCAAGAAATCTTATTCTTTTATTAAATCGAGAATATAATATATAATTAAATTATATATATATATATATATATATCTACCGAAATTTCATCACCCTCTTTTAAGATAGAAATAAGAACATATATCCGTAGAATTCCGAAACGATAACTATGAAATTTCATATCTTATTATAAATCTGTTATTTATCTAGTCATCTCTATATTCACAACCCAAATAATTATGAAATATCTCATGACTAATAGTTCATTTATATTGAATTCTTTAATCTCGACATCTCATCCTTGCAAACCATCTGCTCCTATCAATAAAATATCTCGGAAACCATATCTAGTATTATACTTCTGAAAGAAGAATCAATCCGACAAATGCAATATGAGGCAAACTCACATAATACAACAGCATTTTAACACCTGCAGCTAATCAGCCGCTATATAAGTTTCAGAGTCTTGTCATCTTTTGAAGAGGTATTACGAATCAACACATATTTCTGAAGAATCTGTTTCCAGACTTTTCGTGAGAGCTGGCTTCTTGAGTGCTCTTACCCCATCCTAACAACGCCTATGACGAGCACAGCAGGATGTTCGCCTAAACAGTCAACAAACACAGGCTCTTTGAAGGACTTAGTTCAGTCGGTCTTGATGCACTGATGCATAGTAAGTAAAGATGCTCGCGATCGCTCGTTTTGTGCCAGGTTGTATTGGCACAAGCAGGGTTCTAGGTTTTAAGGCCTGACTCTAAGACGATCCCAAACAAAGCAGGCACATACCTTCTGATGAACTTTATCATATGGACCAGCTCTTGAGAACATCCCGTGTGCGGCGAGAGCCGCATAGGTCTGTCATCGGTCTATGTCTCGCACTTGTGTGGGCAAGTTGCGACGACGGCAGATTCGCAACGAATGGCAGGCGCGCCATGGATCCAGCTTCAGTTTCCGACTTGGCGTAAGAACAGAGTGAAGCTGCACTCACAGGATATCGATGCTCGTACCTAAACTAGAACTGACAGTGGGCTGGGGGTGCCTGTAGATGGAGTGAACACCCAATCTTCCGTGCGCATCCAGAACTCCTTTGCACTGGCCTCCGCGATTTAAGACAGTCCCGACGTCCGCCTCATCCTGTTGCAAATAGCTCATCACGAATTGGCCCGGCTGCGTCGCAAGTGCTTGATTCATGTCTTTTTGACTTCGACAGTGCGGTGTGCACAGCAGCTGCTCCTTGTTCTCATTCTTTAGTCCCATTCCAACGGAATTCTCTAGTTTCTTTCGAGCAGTTTGCGCCTTGTTCTCAAATTCTGTAGTCTCTTTCGAGCGACCTGCTCCTTATTCTCAAAATCTCTATACTCTCCTTCGAGCGCTTTGCTCCTTATTCTCACTTTCGAACAATTTGCGCCTTGTTCTCAAATTTTCTAGTCTCTTTCGAGCGGTTTGCTGCCTGTTCTCACACTCTCTACTCTCTTTCGAGCGGTTTGCTCCCTGTTCTCAAATTCCCTGGGTCACTTTCGACCAGTTTGCGCCTTGTTCTCAAATTCTCTAGTCTCTTGAGAGCGGCCTGCTCCTTGTTCTGTTCCCTGTTCTCAAATTCCCTAGTCCCTGTCGCGCAGCTTGCGTATTCTCTAGTCTCTTTAGAGCGGTTTGCCCCATGTTCTCGAAATATATCTCGTCTCTGTCGAGTGGTTTGCTCCCTGTTCTCAAATTCCCTAGTCTGTTTCGAGCAGTTTGTGCCTTGTTCTCAAATTCTCTTGTCCCTTTCGAGCAGTTTGCGCCTTGTTCTCAAATTCTCTAGTCTCTTTCGAGCGGTTTGCTCCTTGTTCTCCAATTCTCTACTCTCTTTGGAGCGGTTTGCTCCCTGTTCTCAAATTCCCCAGTCCCCTTCGAGCAGTTTGCGCCTTGATCTCGAATTATATCTAGTCTCTGTCGAGCGGTTTGCTCCCTGTTCTCAAATTCCCTAGTCTCTTTCGAGCAGTTTGAGTCTCTTTTGAGCGGTTTGCTCCTTGTTCTCAAAGTCTCTACTCTCTTTCGAGCGGTTTGTTCCCAGTTCTCGAATTCCCTAGTCCCTTTCGAGCCGCTTGTGCGTTGTTCTCACATTCTTTAATCTCTTTCGAGCGGTTTGCTCCCTGTTCTCAAACTCTCTAGTCTAGTCCCTTTCGAGCGGTTTGCGCCTTGTTCTCACATTCTCTAGTTCTGATTCTCTACTCTTTTTCGAGCGGTTTGCTCCCTGTACTCAAACTCCCTAGTCCCTTTCCAGCAGTTTGCACCCTTTTTCTCGAATGCTCTAGTCCCTCTCGAGCAGTTTGCGCCTTGTTCTCAAATGCTCTATAGTCTCTTTCGAGCGGTTTGCTCCCTGTTCTCAATTGCCCTAGTCCCTTTCGAGCAGTTTGCGCCTTGATCTCAAATTCTCTAGTCTCTTGAGAGCGGCCTGCTCCTTGTTCTCAAATTCTCTATTATGTTTTTGGGTTTGCTCCTTGTTTTCAAATTCGGTACTCTCTTTCGAGCGGTTTGCTCCCTTTCTCAAATTCCCTAGTGCCTTTCGAGCAGTTTGCGCCTTGTTCTCAAATTCTCTAGTTTCTTTCGAGCGGTTTGCTCCTTGTTCTGCAATTCTCTACTCTCTTTCGAGCGGTTTGCTCCCTGTTCTCAAATCCCCCAGTCCCCTTCGAACAGTTTGCGCCTTGTTCTCGAATTATATCTAGTCTCTGTCGAGCGGTTTGCTCACTGTTCTCAAATTCTCTACTCTCTTTCGGCGGATTGCTCCTTGTTCTCAAATTCTCTACTCTCTTTCGAACGGTTTGCTCCCAGTTCTCGAATTCCCTAGTCCCTTTCGGGCCGTTTGCGCGTTGTTCTCACATTCTTTAATCTCTTTCGAGCGGTTTGCGCCTTGTTCTCAAATTCTCTAGTCTCTTTCGAGCGGTTTGCTACTTTTTTCTCATTCTCTACTCTTTTTCGAGCGGTTTGCTCCCTGTACTCAAATTCCCTAGTCCCTTTCGAGTAGTTTGCGCCTTGTTCTCGAATGCTTTAGTCCCTTTCGAGCAGTTTCCGCCTTGTTCTCAAATGCTCTAGTCTCTTTCGAGCGGTTTGCTCCCTGTTCTCAAATGCCCTAGTCCAATTCGAGCAGTTTGCGCCTTGTTCTCAAATTCCCTATAGTCTCTTTCGAGCGGTTGGCTCCTTGTTCTCAGAATTCTCGCCTATTTTTGGGTTTGCTCCTTGTTTTCAAATTCGGTTCTCTCTTTCGAGCGGTTTACTCCCTTTCTCAAAATCCCCAGTTTGCGCCTTGTTCTCAAATTCTCTAGTCTCTTTCGAGCGGTTTGCTCCTTGTTCTCCATTTCTCTACTCTCTTTCGAGCGGTTTGCTCCCTGTTCTCACATTCCCCAGTCCCGTTCGAGCAGTTTGCGCCTTGTTGTCGAATTATATCTAGTCTCTGTCGAGCGGTTTGCTCCCTTTGTTCTCAAATTCCCTGGTCTCTTTCGAGCAGTTTGCACCTTGTTCTCAAACTCTCTAGTCTCTTTCGAGCGGTGTGCTCCTTGTTCTCAAATTCTCTACTCTCTTTCGAGCGGTTTGCTCCCAGTTCTCGAATTCCCTAGTCTCTTTCGAGCCGTTTGTGCGTTGTTCTCACATTCTTTAATCTCTTTCGAGCGGTTTGCGCCTTGTTCTCAAATTCTCTAGTCTCTTTCGAGCGGTTTGCTCCCTTTTTCTCATTCTCTACTCTTTTTCGAGCGGTTTGCTCCCTGTACTCAAATTCCCTAGTCCCTTTCGAGCCGTTTGCACCTTGTTCTCAAATGCTCTAGTCTGTTTCGAGCGGTTTGCTCCCTGTTCTCAAACGCCCTAGTCCCTGACGAGCAGTTTGCGCCTTGTTCTCAAATTCCCTAGTCTCTTTCGAGCGGTTGGCTCCTTGTTCTGAAATTCTCTATTATTTTTTTGGGTTTGCTGTTTGTTTTCAAATTCTGTACTCTCTTTCGAGCTATAGTGCCTTTCGAGCAGTTTGCGCCTTGTTCTCAAATTCTCTGGTCTCTTTCGAGCGGTTTGCTCCTTGTTCTCTAATTCTCTACTCTCTTTCGAGCGGTTTGCTCCCTGTTCTCAAATTCCCTAGCCTAGTCTCTTTCGAGCAGTTTGCGCCTTGTTCTCAAACTCTCTAGTCTCTTTCGAGCGGTTTGCTCCCTGTACTCAAATTCCCTAGTCTCTTTCGAGCAGATTGCATCTTGTTCTCAAACTCTCCAGTCGCTTTCGAGCGGTTTGCTCCTTGTTCTCAAACTCTCTAGTCCCTTTTGAGCGGTTTGCGCCTTGTTCTCAAATTCTTTAGTCTCTTTCGAGCGGTTTGCTCCTTGTTTCTCATTCGCTTCTCTTTTTCGAGCGGTTTGCTCCCTGTACCCAAATTCACTAGTCCCTTTCGAGCAGTTTGCGCCTTGTTCTCGAATGCTCTAGTCCCTTTCGGGCAGTTTCTCAAATGCTCTAATCTCTTTCGAGCGGTTTGCCCCCTGTTCTCAAATGCCCTAGTCCCTTTCGAGCAGTTTGCACCTTGTTCTCAAATTCCCTAGTCTCTTTCGAGCGGTTGTCTCCTTGTTCTCAAATTCTACTATTTTTGGGGTTTGCTCCTTGTTTCCAAATTCTGTACTCTCTTTCGAGCGGTTTTGCTCCCTTTCTCAAATTCCCTAGTGCCTTTCGAGCAGTTTGCGCCTTGTTCTCAAATTCTCTAGTCTCTTTCGAGCGGTTTGCTCCTGGTTCTCCATTTCTCTACTCTCTTTCGAGCGGTTTGCTCCCTCTTCTCACATTCCCCAGTCCCCTTCCAGCAGTTTGCGCCTTGTTATCGAATTATATCTAGTCTCTGTCGAGCGTTTTGCTCCCTGTTCTCAAAATCCATAGTCTCTGTCGAGCAGTTTGCACCTTGTTCTCAAACTCTCTAGTCTCTTTCGAGCGGTTTGCTCCTTGTTCTCAAATTCCCTAGTCCTTTCTGAGCAGTTTGCACCTTGTTCTCAACCTCTAGTCTCTTTCGAGCGGTTTGCCCCTTGTTCTCAAACTCTCTAGTCTCTTTCGAGCGGTTTGCTCCGTGTTCTCAAATTCTCTACTCTCTTTCGAGCGGTTTGCTCCCAGTTCTCGAATTCCCTAGTCCCTTTCGAGCCATTTGCGCGTTGTTCTCACATTCTTTAATCTCTTTCGAGCGGTTTGCTCCTTGTTCTCAAACTTTCTAGTCCCTTTCGAGCGGTTTGCGCCTTGTTCTCAAATTCTCTGGTCTCTTTCGAGCGGTTTGCTCCTTTTATCTCATTCTCTTCTCTTTTTCGAGCGGTTTGCTCCCTGTACTCAAATTATCACTAGTCCCTTTCGAGCAGTTTGCGCCTTGTTCTCGAATGCTCTAGTCCCTTTCGGGCAGTTTCCGCCTTGTTCTTTAAATGCTCTAATCTCTTTCGAGCGGTTTGCCCCCTGTTCTCAAATGCCCTAGTCCCTTTCGAGCAGTTTGCACCTTGTTCTCAAATTCCCTAGTCTGTTTCGAGCGGTTGGCTCCTTGTTCTCAAATTCTCTACTATTTTTTGGGTTTGCTCCTTGTTTCCAAATTCTGTACTCTCTTTCGAGCGGTTTTGCTCGCTTTCTCAAATTCCCTAGTGCCTTTCGAGCAGTTTGCGCCTTGTTCTCAAACTCTCTAGTCTCTTTCGAGCGGTTTGCTCCTGGTTCTCCATTTCTCTACTCTCTTTCGAGCGGTTTGCTCCCTGTTCTCACATTCCCCAGTCCCCTTCCAGCAGTTTGCGCCTTGTTCTCGAATTATATCTAGTCTCTGTCGAGCGGTTTGCTCCCTTTGTTCTCAAATTCCCTAGTCTCTTTCGAGCAGTTTGCGCCTTGTTCTCAAACTCTTTCGAGCGGTTTGCTCCTTGTTCTCAAATTCTCTACTCTCTTTCGAGCGGTTTGCTCCTTGTTCTCAAATGCCCTAGTCCCTTTCGAGCAGTTTGTGCCTGGTTCTCATATTCCCTAGTCTCTTTCGAGCGGCTGGCTCCTTGTTCTCAAATTCTCTACTCTCTTTCGAGCGGTTTGCTCCCAGTTCTCGAATCCCCTAGTCCCTTTCGAGCCGTTTGTGCGTTGTTCTCACGGGCTTTAATCTCTTTCGAGCTCTTTGCTCCTTGTGCTCAAATTCTCTAGTCTTTTTCGAGCGGTTTGCTCCTTTTCTCTCATTCTCTACTCTTTTTCGAGCGGTTTGCTCCCGGTACTCAAATTCCCTAGTCCCTTTCGAGCAGTTTGCGCCTTGTTCTCGAATGCTCTAGTCCCTTTCGAGCAGTTTGCGCCTTGTTCTCAAATGCTCTAGTCTCTTTCGAGCGTTTGGCTCCGTGTTCTCAAATGCCCTAGTCCCTTTCGAGCAGTTTGCGCCTTGTTCTCAAATTCCCTGGTCTCTTTCGAGCGGTCGGCTCCTTGTTCTCAAATTCTCTACAATTTTTATGGGTTTGCTCCTTGTTTTCAATTTCTCTACTCTCTTTCGAGCGGTTTGCTCCCTTTCTCATAGTGCCTTTCGAGCAGATTGCGCCTTGTTCTCAAATTTTCTAGTCTCTTTCGAGCGGTTTGCTCCTTGTTCTCCAATTCTCTACTCTCTTTCGAGCGGTTTGCTCCCTGTTCTCAAATTCCCCAGTCCACTTCGAGCAGTTTGCGCCTTGTTCTCGAATTATATCTAGTCTCTGTCGAGCGGTTTGCTCCCTGTTCTCAAATTCCCTGATCTCTTTCAAGCAGTTTGCACCTTGTTCTCATGCTCCTTGTTCTCAAATTATCTACTCTCTTTCGAGCGGTTTGCTCCCAGTTCTCGAATTCCCTAGTCCCTTTCGAGCCATTTGCGCGTTGTTCTCACATTCTTGAATCTCTTTCGAGCGGTTTGCTCCTTGTTCTCAAACTCTCTAGTCCCTTTCGAGCGGTTTGCGCCTTGTTCTCAAATTCTCTAGTCTCTTTGGAGCGGTTTGCTCCTTTTTTCTCATTCTCTATTCTTTTTCGAGCGGTTTGCTCCCGGTACTCAAATTCCCTAGGCCCTTTCGAGCAGTTTGCGCCTTGTTCTCGAATGCTCTAGTCCCTTTCCAGCAGTTTCCGCCTTGTTCTCAAATGCTCTAGTCTCTTTCGAGCGGCTTGCTCCCTGTTCTCGAATGCCCTAGTCCTTTCGAGCAGTTTGCGCCTTGTTCTCAAATTCCCTAGTCTCTTTCGAGCTGTTGGCTCCTTGTTCTCAAATTCTCTACCAATTTTTTGGGTTTGCTCGTTGTTTTCAAATTCTGTACTATCTTTCGAGCGGTTTGCTCCCTTTCTCAACTTTCCTAGTGCCTTTCGAGCAGTTTGCGCCTTGTTCTCAAATTTTCTAGTCTCTTTCGAGCGGTTTGCTCCCTGTTCTCACATTCCCCAGTCCCCTTCGAGCAGTTTGCGCCTTGTTCTCGAATTATATCTAGTCTCTGTCGAGCGGTTGGCTCCCTTTGTTCTCAAATTCCCTAGTCTCTTTCGAGCAGTTTGCGCCTTGTTCTCAAACTCTCTAGTCTCTTTCGAGCGGTTTGCTCCTTGTTCTCAAATTCCCTAGTCCCTTTCGAGCCATTTGCGCGTTGTTCTCAAATTCTCTACTCTCTTTCGAGCGGTTTGCTCCCAGTTCTCGAATTCCCTAGTCCCTTTCGAGCCGTTTGTGCGTTGTTCTCACACTCTTTAATCTCTCTTTCGAGCGGTTTGCTCCTTGTTCTCAAATTCTCTAGTCTCTTTCGAGCGGTTTGCTCCTTTCTTCTCATTCTCTACTCTTTTTTGAGCGGCTTGCTCCCTGTACTCAATTTGCTCCTTGTTCTCAAATTCCCGAGTCTCTTTCGAGCTCCGTGTTCTCAAATGCCCTAGTCCCTTTCGAGCAGTTTGCGCCTTGTTCTCAAATTCCCTGTTCTCTTTCGAGCGGTTGGCTCCTTGTTCTCAAACTCTCTACTATTTTTTTGGGTTTGCTCCTTGTTTTCAATTTCTCTACTCTCTTTCGAGCGGTTTGCTCCCTTTCTCATAGTGCCTTTCGAGCAGTTTGCGCCTTGTTCTCAAATTCTCTCGTCTCTTTCGAGCGGTTTGCTCCTTGTTCTCCAATTCTCTACTCTCTTTCGAGCGGTTTTTGCTTCCTGTTCTCAAATTCCCCAGTCCCCTTCGAGCAATTGACCCCTTGTTCACAAATTCGCTAGTCTCTTTCGAGCGGATTGTTCCTTGTTCTCAAAATCTCTACTGCCTTTCGAACGGTGTGTTCCCTGTCCTCAAATTGCCTAGTCCCGTGTCTTTCGAGCAGTTTGCTCCTTGTTCTCAAATTCTCTATAATCTCCTTGGAGCGGTTTGCGCCCTGTTCTCAATTTCCTGGTCCCTTTCGAACAGTTTGCTCCTTGTTCCCAAACTATCTAGTCTCTTTCGAGCGGTTTGCTTCAAGTTCTCGAATTCCCTAGTCCCTTTCGAGCCGTTTGCGCGTTGTTCTTACACTCTCTACTCTCTTTCGATCGGTTTGCTCCCTGTTCCCAAATTCCCAAGTCCCATTCGATCAGTTTGCGCCTTGTTCTCGAATTATCTAGTCTCTGTCGAGCGGTTTGCTCCCTGTTCTCAAATTCCCTAGTCTCTTTCGAGCAGCTTGGTCCTTGTTCTCCAATTCTCTAGTCTCTTTCGAGCGGTTTGCTCCTTGTTCTCAAATTCTCTACTCAGTTTCGAGCGGTTTGCTCCCGGTTCTCGAATTCCCTAGTCCCTTTCGAGCCATTTGCGCCTTGTTTTCACATTCTTTAATCTCTTTCCAGTCGTTTGCTCCTTGTTCTCAAACTCTCTAGTCTCTTTCGAGCGGTTTGCGCCTTGTTCTCAAATTCTCTATTCTCTTTCGAGCGGTTTGCTCCTTGTTCTCAAAATCTCTACTCTCGTTCGAGCGGTTTGCTCCCAGTTCTCAAATTCCCTAGTCTTTTCGAGCAGTTTGCGCCTTGTTCTCAAATTCTCTAGTCTTTTTCGAGCGGTTGGCTCCTTGTTCTCAAATTCTCTAGTCTCTCTGGAGCGGTTTGCTCCTTGTTCTCAAATTCTTCTATCAAATCCATGAAACCGACCGATGCCGATGACTGTGTGCAGATATGTTGCTGCTGATGAAAATGGTGATGCTTATGTATTTTCACACAATAAGAGACTGTTTGTATAGATATGTATATATATATGTAAGACAGTATCCACCAAGCCAAAGCTTGAACAAGCACATGTACCGAGCCCAAACCATGGCATCCGATGAAGTCTGCAAGGGAACAAGCTGCATGAATGTGCAGCAACTTTCCATCTTACATTACACCCCATACAAGTGCCCGCTCTAGACTTACGACCTCAAACCTTGCACCTTAAACATCACTTCAGTTGGCCAGATTTCCGTCCGGTGCGGCGGGGACGAACAGCCCAAGTTGCTGAATCGAAGCCATAGGACATAGGCCGTACATCTTCAGCCGTCGGGAATACGTGAGATATAGGTGGGTGCTAGTGGTATGTACGCAAACGGCGATCGATTTCGAGGCATCGACTGCCCCTTCGGGTTTGCTTTCAAGCTGGTTGGACAAACAAGAATCGCGTACACTGAGGCCGTTAACCCTTGTCATGCAATGCTACTATAGTTCTGCTCCTGGAATCCAGTTGCAGCGTTCCTAGTCGCAACAAACAGGACGACGGCTCTGCTCCGATTTTGCTGGTCTTCATCCCCTAAACCCGCTGCTTGATCCCTTCGACTGAAACGGAGGCGCGATGTCGTAGCGTACTCTCTGTGCCGAGACGGTCAGCTTCCGCAGGCCACGCAGCAAGCCTCAAAGCTGGCTTCCGCCAGCACTGGAGACCTGGCATCAAGAAACGTGGCTACAGCTTGGCCGAGGAATCTGTCCTTGCATTTCGGGTGACGATTTCACCGCGGGGGTGTTCGGTTTGGGCATCTACTCTCGTGTACTGCTCGGCGGGTGCACATTTCAGGCTTTGTGCACCGTATCGCCCAGAACTGCTGCAAACCTGTTTTTGAAATCGCAACTAGTGCGGACCGATCGTGATGCGGGCTTGAACTAGGGCTTGGTTAAGAACGCACCATCGTCTTCATTCTCGTCCTCTGAACTGATGTCGCTGCAGTTGCGGTGAAAGCTTAGTCGAAACACTCGTCGGTCATCGTGGAAGTCGAAGCGGTAGTGGTAGTAGCAGTAGTAGTAGTAGCAGTAGCAGTAGCAGTAGCAGTAGCAGTAGCAGTAGTGGTAGTATTAGTAGTAATAGTAGTATTAGTAGTATTAGTAGCATTAGTAGTAGTAGTGGTAGTAGTAGTAGTAGTAGTAGTAGTAGTAGTAGTGGTCGCGGCAGTAGTAGAACCAGCAGCAGCAGCAGCAGTAGCAGTAGCAGTAGCAGTAGCAGTAGCAGTAGCAGTCGCAGTCGCAGTCGCAGTCGCAGTCGCAGTCGCAGTAGCAGTAGCAGTAGCAGTAGTGGTAGTATTAGTAGTATTAGTAGTAGTAGTAGCAGCAGCAGCAGGAGTAGGAGTAGTAGTAGTAGTAGTAGTAGCAGCAGGAATAGTAGTAGTAGTAGTAGTAGTAGTAGTAGTGGTCGCGGCAGTAGTAGTATTAGCAGTAGTGGCAATAGCAGCAGCAACAGCAGCAGTAGTAGAAGCCAGGAGTAGTAGTAGTAGTCGTCGTCGTAGTATGGTAGTACTAGTACTAGTAACTTAGTACTAGTTCATTTCATGGGCTTGGTTGTCCCCAAATCCATAAAGCGCTGGGGCGCACCGTCTGGGAATCTCGCGTCCTGCAGGAGACACATCTCGAATTCGTCACCTGTGGACGAGAATAGAGATCGTTGGCTGTGCGCCATGATAAAGCTAGGGAAGATCGAGGCAGTTTGCTGTGTTTCAGGTCCAGGAGTCCGGCTGTAGAAATTGAACGAGCCTGACGTTTCTGGGCGATGTTTTGGACTCAGCGGCCTTGCGGAAGTTGAGCCCCCGAGGGTCTTAGTTGACATGAGGGTCTGGCTCCCATATTGGTGTCCGTCTCAGCAATTCCCAAATTGATCTTCTCCTCACAGTGTAGCACCAGGGCTCCAGGTGCATATACCCTCCTTGCGCTCCACGCAGTTACGAGAGCCTCGCCTCATTCGAAAGACCAGGCAGGTTGTGCTGCGAAACCAGATTGAGCCGGCTACGTTTCGAGCAACCCGAAATTCCTCCGAACCGAAATTACCCTAACATGGGCTGTAAAACCTACACAAGCATAATCATGAAGTGTAACTTGCAAAGTCGCTATGGAAAGCCCCATATCCGGGAAGAAGCCACGCACCACCTTTTTTGGGGTGGGGAGGATGGGATGACAAAACAGCACCGAAGACCCAAGCAGCAAAGGCTTCGACTTCCAGAGCGCGCATCAAGGGAGACAACGAGAGACAAGCCTCGAAGACCTGTTTGGGGGAGAAAAAAAGACAAAAGACACTTCCCCTCTTCCTTTTCGCTCCAAAAACACTATAAAAAAACTAAAAAAAAATGCCTCTTCCTCTTCCTCTGGCCCTGTATTCGGCGCCTCTGGGAGTTCAATAGAGGCGGCTTGCCGCTCGGGCAGGACTCGCCACCTCCGGAAAGCCGGAACGGAACCGATCCTTTCACTTTCACCTTGAACTCTCTCAGACTCATGGCTGTTGAGTTGATCACTTGATACACTGAGCTTGTCAAGGTTTGGGGGTTGGTTGCAAGATGTAGGAGGTCTGCGTTGCGGCTCGCCTTTACGATGTGCTTGGCTTCCGGCCTCGGGCCTTTGCAGGGCTTCTGTTCACTTCACCAAGGGTCTTCTGGTTCGTGAATTTCTCCAGTATTCGCAAGGGCCAGTATCTAGAAGGAAGACTTGCTTTGAGTCGTCGCTTCTGTGGGTGCAGTTCTGGTTGCTTCTAGCGGTGGGTTCATCTGCCTTTGAGAATAAGTGCTTTCAGAAAAAATTACAATCAGCAAACAGTCCTACAGCATTCTGGAGACCCAGCCGTCCTGAAGCCGACGGGTCCAAGCCAGCCATCACTTCGAACCACTGTCAAGGGTTGAGGGTCAAGAGTCTCCCCTGCAGGCCAGTGTAGGACTAAGACAGCCTGCAGCTTGGAAGTTCCCGCGCCGTGATCGAGTTCCAAAAAAGAAAATTACAGCTTCAGGATCTTGAGGGCTCTTTGAGTCCCTGTGGAAGCCAACCACCTGGAAGTCAACCATGATATCCTGGCGGAGGCTTTCAATTTCGCTGTGCAGAAACATATGCGTATGCATGTATATATACATATATATATATATATGTATGTAATATGTATATATACATTCATACATACATATATATATGTATACATGTACATTTAGACACATACATATACATATGTGGCATTGCCTGAAGCCTGACCTTGAACAACCAAACGTACCATCTTCATCTTTCCTGCATCGGCCATATATGCTTTCAGAGTCTTGGGTTGGCCGATTATGTTTGGCCCTAGCCCCACAGCACTCAGTTCAAGTCTAGAAAAGTTACATAGGTGGAGAGTTTGAGTCAACCAAGTGATAAAGTGATTTATGGAAGGATACTGAAGGTTTGCAACTCTCAAATTCTTGTGGACTTGATTCAACACAGCATGCGTGTTTCCTCAGGCTCAACGCACGCGGCCCAACACCAAACTTGATAATATCAAGACACATTATGTCTGAATTTCCGTTCCGGGCTTACGGAACTTGTAAATGCCACTGCAGCTTCTCCAACCAGAATGCAGGTTAACCTTTCAGAGCCCGTGCGGACAACGGCTTGCAGACGCTGTCAGAAGGTAGCGGCTCAAACTGCGGCCCGAGGGCTGAGGGGATGTGCCGAAGAAGGTAATTGCCATTTCGAAAGTGGAAAATGGCTTCCATCTTCAAAGCTTCTGGTACACTGGCACAAGAGAGCGTCCTGCTTGGGCGTAGTCAGTGCTGCCGCCACTTTTGAGTCCTCGCGCTTGAAATTCCACTGTCTTAGGTCTTGGTGTGTAGCAGTAGTGAGACCCGAAGCCTCTGCTAAACCTGCGCATGCGTGGCTCTGCAGCAAACCATATTCCAACTGTCTTCTGCGCCTGCCTCGAACAGGTTCAATAACTCTTGAACCAGAGGGGATTCCTATCTCTGATGCGGTTCCAAGCTCTTGCGACCTCCGTTAAACAGACCCAATGTGTACTGAAACTTGTCAGCGAGACCAGTCAAGGCATTTGGGTTCAGACTTTGCTTGGGATCTGGTGAGCAGGGCTTTCTCAGGATCGGATGCACAGGCTTTCCCAGGCTCTCTGAACGATGCTGAGCACGGCCACAGTCCGAACCACGTACACCGAGCTTTCTAGCATCCGTTTGTTTATGCATGTTTATGCATAGCTGCCAGGCATGAGCAAAAATGTGAGCACCACCTGCAGGCCTGCAGGCTACCGATTCTGACTATATTTCACAAGTCATTCACCCACATGGCCTCGGCTAAATTAAACAGCCCCCTTCCCCCCGTTAGGCGAATCAACCCAGAATCGCCCAACACACAACAATGCACCTGCATCCAACATACTCACTCAACACTACAAAACTGCTGCTTCAATCCAATCGAAACTGTAACTTCCGACTGTCCCAACTATGATGCCCTTGAGCTGCACTTGTTGTTTTGGACCTCTGGCATCTGACCGAGAAGCGGGCGCTCCGGCGAGTGTTGGAAAGACATGCGCACGCAGACCCCCCTTCGCTAACATCAAAGTCCTCAGGGTGGAGGGTCTGTTGTGCAGTTTCTCCCCAGGCTTTTGTGGCATGCAGCTCTGGAGCACGCCAGCAATAGCCACCTAGTTCCCTTTGACTCAAGAACTCAAACCCGTAGCAGGACTTGTCCCTGAAATGCCAAATGCTGGATCACCTGGCAGCTAAGGCTATGGTTATGGCTTTGGTGCTTTGAGGGTTCAAGACTCAAGGCCATCCAAGCCAAGACTCTTGAGATTAGATGTGCGGTAATATCTACATACTCTTATACACTATATTGCATAACGCACATTTCTGTTAATGCACATGTACAGACTCATCGGCTTATAGCCACATAAGTATAGGTGCATGTACCAAGTAATAAAGCTATGTAGGTATTAAGCATGATATGGACATACAGGTATGCAGACACATGGACATATTGAGATGCAAACACTGTCATGTAGAAACAGTAGATATATTCCTCAACCAGTGTGGCAACACTGTGGCCAATGCAAAAAAAACAGCACAGACGGCAACTAGCTGCGACCTGTATATTGTCCCAAGCATAGCGAGCCACCGGCCCCGTGGGTGATAACTACGCTTTGTGGAAAAGCACAGATGTCATCACAACACACCATGATATAACGTAAGCAATATACTGTAATGTCGTATGCGATAAGACAATATAATACCGCGAAAGATAATAACAGAAACCATGATAAGGTAATGCAATATAACATAACATACAACATAACATACAAGGATGCACACATCGTATAATACAACCAACTATAGCCATTTGTAATAGCATGTTGGTTAATACAACATGATATAGTACAGCATAGTATAATCGAAACGTGCTGGTATGATGTGCTATGACATAGTATAGTATTGTCCAGCATTTTTCTAATACTCCAATACAATAGTGAACGACTAATGTAGTATAAGACGGAAGGGCAGTACAGAACAGAATAGGACAGAGAACCATGTAACTTAGTTTATATATATGTATACCTATGTCCATACATATACATATGTATAAACAAATAAGCAACTAAATCTATATATATATATATATGTAAAGACATACCACGCACAAGAACCATCCTGCCTTCTTGCCAACTGTTCCTCTACAATCTTTTGTCTTTGTATGCATTCTCGTAGTCTTCCACACTATCTACAGTTACAGTGTTGTCTTCACTGTACCAATACTTACTCTACTTGCTGCTCTTGAAACACTTGTTTGTGGCACGTTTAAGCCAAACTGGGTTCTGGTTCTGCTTCCGTGTTGCGAGTTTGCCGGTTGTTTGTCGCAACTGGAAGAAACCACAGAATGCTTCTCAACTCAAGCACGACACAAACAAGTTCCTTTTTTCTGGGTTAGCAACTAGTGCTATTGTCTTGATAGTACAAAAAGAACTCTTCTCTCAGCAGAAACCCTCTTTCATCACAGAGAGACGTACGAAGGATCCTTCATCCTCTATCCGTGGGCCAGAACGACTAATGGAAGAGTTCTTACAATTTGCTGACGAGTACGACAAGTCAGAGCAAGTCTACCTCTTTGGCTGTACCGGGAAAGTGAGCTCCTTCCACGATGTCGGGCTTATATACATTCGATCATGACCAGGTTAATCCAACGTTGGAAACACCTCTAAAGGGAAACATTACACGAAAGACGGGATCCTTCTCTAGGCACGCCCAGCACGAAGAGAGCTTCTTCCTTTGATAATAAAACATGCAATCGCTTTGTAGGCACATACAGCTGGAGAGCTCCTTTGCTCATGTTTGAGGCAGTGGGCAAGTCCCAGAGCTTTAGCAAGAACTGTTCTACTGAAGAGATAAGAACTCTACGGTTTACATACACGCTTTACTAGGACCGGGCAGGACTGTACAAACGAGAACAACAACCAATACGAGCACGGGTACGACTTCGACTACTACGACGACGATACTACTGCTCCTGCCTGTTTTTCATCTTGGTTCAAGTTGTGAAGATGCCGTTAGGCTTGAGGATCCCCACAATGCCTAAAGCCTGAAAATCGAAACCTTCAGCAGGCATCAACATCCATCAAAAGCTTGACATCTGCAGTGGCAGTGGATTTCAGTTCTGAGGATTTGGGAAAGTTTAGCGGAGGTTGATCCCTGCCGATGTTTTCGCATCTGAGGTTTCCCGGCTCCGATGATCCACTCCATATCATGGGGTGGATCACGTAGGGGGAGCGCGTGATCATATACAGTCAGTCAAAGTGTGTTTGTGTGTGTGTGTGCGGCTGTGTGCTACAGAAGGAGTGTTTCGCTACAGGGTATACCGCTGTTGAAAATGGCCCGCCATTGGCCCAGGGTTCTAGGAGGGTCGTTCGTGTACTGTTGCTAATCATTGCGCAAACAGATGTCACGACAGGAGTGCAAGAGACTACGAGCCGACGGTGTGCATTTCCTATCCTCCGGTGTGACTTTGGAGAGGTCTGCGTAGGACTGCAACCGATGTGAGTTGATGGTCCTTCCATAGGGCTTTCGGGCTCAAGAGTCCAAGAATAACGAGAACTGTCTAGTCGGACCAGGTTGTCGAGCAGTCTGTTGAACCGACAGTCTAAACCTTACATCCCAAACCCTCATGTTCTACAGGCCACATTGCCACATTGCTTCCTAGAAGAGCCTGCCCCATGGAAGGTTCAAGCCTGCTTTGCCTTTCGTCACGCACTTTGCCACTTCGGAAATGTGCTGTCAGGAACGGGATTGACTTACAAGAAAGCCAGTCCACCCGGAAAGACTGGGCCATTTACATAGACTTGACTGCGCCACACTGCTTTTGGCTGGCGGTTGCTGGCGGGTTTCGAGAGTGGGAAATTTTGGGGTTCAGTGGCTAACTTCTTCTGCGAAAAACAATATTTTGGGGCTCGGTGAACAAGAACGCAACCTCCACAACCCGTAGTCAAAGGCAAACGACCTCAACCCTGCAACCCTGCACTGCAGGGATGGCTAGGTTCTACTCGAGGGCTCCTTGCAAGGTTTCGAGCTGTAAGCGGGTTTTCGAGTTTGGTTCAGACCGTACTAGGCCCGTAACGTAAGATTGTAAATCTTGAGCCCTCAGGCAGTATGGGGCCGAGTGTCAGGAGAAACCGGCTGTGGCGACGAAAGCTGCGAGAAACTGCAGGCAGCCTACTTCTTTGAGAGCTCATCCGAATGCATACCACCCATGGCCAAACTACAGGGCAGTGAGTTTGACGTTGACGGTGTCCTTATGCATGTGTTCATGGGTGCACGCGTGCACACGCGAACGCCCAGCCTGTGCATACTGCATATTTCCACATATTATATATATATATATATATATACATACATAACATACATGTACATACATACATTGATATACGAAGGAAATTATTGACCACCTGCTAGAATGTCTAGAATATAAAGATGTCAAGACACCTACATGCATATCAGTTTGGGAAGCTCGTCCCAATTGTCGAGCCAATGATTCGGTCCACAGGACATTGTACAAGGCAGTGGTGGTGTATCCCGTAAACCTTGCGAAGAGACATGGAAACACGCGTACCGTAATGCGTGCCCACATGGCCCATTTGATGCAACAAGCCTGCCACGGCTGCTTCTAAAGAAAGAGTACACAAGCTAGGGAAGCGTTTGTCCGTAAGCCCGCTGAAGTGGTCTTGTTTATGTCTACGGGATTAAGGCTTTTAGGGTCTAGTCGGGTGCTGGGGCATAGGCCAGCTTAAGCTGCGCACAAGTTTTCTTCATTACCGCCATGATACCGAACTTCAGGCCAAAATGTTGGAATAGTTTTTGTCACTACGAGGCCTTGTTCTCACAAGCTAGCTTCAACAGGATGCACCTAATCCAGAGACCCTCGAAACGTCTTGTTCGGACAAAGACGCCAACGCTGACAGAAATCTTGAGCTTGCGGCCTAATGCATAAGCCCCATGATAAACGTAATACTCATAGACTCCATTCTCAAACACTTCACCCAATCTTCAAACACAAGTCTGGGTCCAGAAATTTGACACCCCTGAAGCCCTACAGCTGGCTTAGGACTTATTTTTGGCTTGCTGTATGCGCAGTGCCTCGAAAACCGAAGCGTTCCCCGCTCAACATCCCACTGCATCAACTGCTCGAGTCTCCAAATTTCACACTGAACATTGCTGAGCTCTCAGAGATGGATAACGCCGGAAGGTGCTCGTTCTTGCTATGCATGTTGATGGCTCTGCATCCTTTCTGCAGCGAGCATGCTGTTAGGGACAAGGTTCTCATTGTTCCAGGGCTGAAGGGCCCTCCGGCTTTGAGGACAAGGAGCAGGCGGTCTTTGTGCAAAGGATCTATATCGATTTCGACGTTCGTAAACCTAAGCCGTTTATGGCACCTGGTACAGGATCTGGGATCAAGAGGCCCAACGTTTTATTTGGAAGGGATGGGGGAGAGGGTTTGGGCCCGCAAGACCCTGGCTGCCATCAACCAACCCGCCCCGATTCCTAGCCTTTGACGAAGGCCATCGTAAGCAAAAACCTTGCACTCTGGACCCTTGTGTTTCGGACAATGCTGCCCTCCACGCAGAATGTCACTACCTTGTGTTATGGACTTGGGTTGTCTCTCTAGGCATGCATTTTCGGTTGGGGATATCTCATGTCGTGATGAAGCGAGATGTTGGGAGCATGACAAGTGTTTGCAGTCGGGTATCAGGTCGTTTGAGTGCCTCATGCCTTATGAGCTGATACCCTTTCAATTCTCGGACCGTGGTGCTTCGGACTTGAGGTCCTCCAAGGTTATGGGTGGGTGATGAAGTCCAGGCTCAGGAAGTACAGACCAGGCAAAAACGAGCACCGCTGATAATCATGCTGGCAGATGTCAGTCAAGACTCTAAGCCCCTGCCAACCAACCAGCATGGTAGCCATCAGTGGCTTGAACTTCGTATGGACTCAACTCCACCCACGTGTCCGTGCTCTAGCTGTGAAACCCACAATAAAACCCTCTCGAGACGATAATGACCACGTTTAAAGACACTCCTAAGCCCACAGATTTGACCTCTTACTTGTAGAGTGGTTTAGGATTCGAGTAGTTCACTTCTGAATGCCGCCTTCTTTGAACGGCTGGGATGGAATCCAGATCGATATCAAGATGCCAGTTCTGACCATGGCCATGACCATGATGACCGTCTGTCACCGCTTGTCCCTATGCTCATGAACAAGACATCCTCTTATTTTTTGCGTCTTCATGATGGCCTTGGCCCTCGTCTTCCATCCCAGTGCTCTTCTTACTGTCAGACCAGAAGCTTTAATAGCAGCAACTCCGAACAATTTTCATCACATCGCCAGCATGAGCTTTCAGCATGATGCCAAGCACTAAACGTTCCGATGGTCGCATTTGCACCATCTGGATCTCCTCCTCTAATGTAGTAGGCACGAGGCACTGCAACCGGTATCGTTCCGGTGCAGCATGACAAGCACTAAAACTGATGCAGTGGCGCCAGGAATGTACGTTTCACATTGCTTGTCGCTTAAATACCATTTATGTCTGCTCGGGTGCCTGTGATCGACGGCATATTTCGATCGCGAGACCCATTGCCTGTGCCAGCGGAGATTTGCGGTGGCAGCGTTCGATTTGCACTGGGCCGGGCCTACAGTTGTGAAAAGATCAGACTGCAATTCCTGGACTTTGCGATTCAATTGGTTTAGGGAATCACACATACATGACATCTCCTCCATGCGAACTTCCAGAGCCCTATACTCGGTGACCTTGCCCCAATGTCAAGCTACAGCGCTGGCAACGACTCCTGGTTCGATGAAGGAACTGCTTCTATAGAAGAGTGCCGATCATGGTGGGAGCTGAATTCTCGAGACTTGTCACTCCAACTATAATGTCCACGGGGCTGCACACTGCAAACAAAGTCTGTGGGTCCCGTTGGAATTGTGCTTGGGTTTCAAGGCTCAGGGTTCCCAGAAGTGGGACGGCTTTTCGTCTGGATTCTGCCTGCACGAATCGCACAGAATAGAAAGCACCGAGCCA
>BGNK01003136.1:0-15000 GCA_003297005.1 Symbiodinium sp. clade A Y106 | reverse complement strand
TCAGCGTTTCAGAGAATCATGAGCCTTTCACCTCAGCTGTAATACACCCTGCGGTGAAAGAGGGTTGCAAACTTCTCAAACCAGTCAGCGAAACCTTTCAACAAGGCTGCATGCAAATGTACGTAATTCCACTTACTACGAGCACCGATGATCAGGAAGCAGCATGGGGTCAGGGAGCCGTTCGCTCTACACTACCTTGTGTCTTCATGGAACTTGCCCGGCACACTCCCTCATGTTCAGCTCGCCATCGCCATCCACGTCGTAGCCTCGGCATCCATCACGTTTGATCTTGTACAGGTTCAGGGCTGTAGCGGTGGTGGGCCTTATGGCCATAGGGCTGCAAGGCATGAAATGACGGATCAGGCTGGGTTGAAGCTGCTGAGTCACCTGCTGACACCCAGACTGGGATTCCACTTTAAGTCACGCTAGCCATCGTCGCTCCCCAATCAGTGATAGAGCATCAGCGACCAGCACCACGAGAAAAGACAACCAGGAGACAGGAGGAAACCATCCAGAGACCACGACGAGAGCAGCAGGAGACCGCGCACCACCAGGAAAGACACCACGGTCAAACTGCTTCTTCAAAGTAGTGGTGGGATTCAAGAACACGGCCAAAATGCTTCCCCCAAATACTGGCGGATTGAAGAGCACGGCCAATATGCTCCCCCCCCCATGTAGGTTTCGGGAGCGTCGCCAAGATGCTTCCTCCAAGTACTGGTGGCTTCCAGAGGACGGCCAAAATGCCCCCTATCAAAGCCCAAAGGAGGCAAATGTGATAGATAGAATTTACAATGAATAGTATCAATGATTCTGGCTTTCCGTGGGACGCCGGGACGCCGCCACGCAGATCCTTGTAGATAAGACGACGCGAGCGCAAACTGAACACTGCGCCAGGGCATGAGCCACATGCCGCGGACTCGCACTCCGACCATCTCTCTTTTCTCCGAAAAGTTAGAACCCCGTCACAGCCTGTACCGCACTGTTTGAGGAAATACCTGACGCCTCCAAACTTTCAAACTGAATCCGGCCAACCCTCATCATATTCCTAGCGGCGGGAAGGCAAGCAAGTTCAGCAACATCTAGGTGCAAGGAATATGTGGTTACTCCTGCGCACGGCACAATCTGGAGATTGTGCTGTTTGTCTGCCCTGGATCGTGATTCTGAAGGACGCTCAGAATTGCCTTAAACCCGAACTTGGTCTGAGGTACATATGGCATTCTTGCATTTTTGCTACAGTAACAGCAACAAGCAGCCTAAAAGCGCAGCTGTGACTTTCAGCTACACTCCAAGTTGCCTAAGCAAGGAGATGTAGCCCACTCCGGTCCGGGGCTGCTGCGGTCCAAAAGCTCCATGGCCTAGCCAGGGCTGCACTTTGGCGCTTCGGGGGCTTTTTGGGAAATAAGTTTTAAGCGGTGGCAGTCCGAATGGCGTCCAGGATCTTGCACCCGAAGCACGAAGCCGAGAAACTCTAGGACCCTCTCAGCTATTGCAGAAGGGACGGACAGCAACTGCTGCACCTTATCGGCAATCTTAAGGATGTGCTGCGGCGAACAATTCCACCTCCTGAACTCACATATCCGACATATCCAAGTACAGTAATGCTTCCTTCGGACTGTCAAACTGGGTTGATGCCTTAGCTTTCCCGAACAGGTTACGTGTCAACTGGTGCGTATGTGTGTGTGTGCGTGCACCCACAGAGCGAGTGCACAGTCAGGTCCCGAAGTAAACTCTTATACTTGTTTTTGTCTTGCACCTCATCCCGGAGCTCAGTACCAAGCAGGTCCTTGCCAGTTGTCGGATGAAGGTTCAGCTTTCTGGCTCTTTCATTTCAAATCTTCGGAAGTAGGGGCTTCTCCAAGGTTTTTTGGTTGCACTGTGAAGGCCCAATCATGCTCCGACCTGAAAAGAGCAAACCCAACATGCCCTAGGTCCAGTGGTTCAGCATGCAGGTTTTCCGCACGATTTTGCTGAGGGTGTGGGGTTGCGGCTTGGGGGTCGCAAGAGGGTGTTAGCACTTTGCTTCTGGGCGAATCGAAGGCTCTGGAGGCACATGAAGGGACATAAGCATGAGCATCAGCATCTGACGACCAAGGCTGTACAATAAATTTGTCAACGAGCTGGCCATCTTAATGCCTCAATCTCATAGCCCTGCAAGACTCCCAATCCATCCAAACCCGACCAAAACCTGCAGCGAGTCCAAACGCAGGAACCAAACAGACCCCAAACAAAGTCCTCCGGGTCTGCATCCTTGAGCAGCTGAAAGAGCTCCTGTTGCAAAACTCAGTCGTGGTGGCGGTTGCAGCTTCGGGGTTTCTGAGTCGCGTGCTACCCAAGCCCGAAGCAAATGGTTGCAGGGCTTTGGCTTTAACGGCTTGGGCGATTTCATTCCTGCTCGAGTTTGATGGTAGAGGCATCGAACGCATCGGGCGTAGAGTTGTGATTTAGGTCTCACGGGTCTTTGCTGTATTTCTGTGGTCTGAAGACGTGGGTGTAGGTGTCCAGCTTCCCTACAAGCCACTGTTTCTTGCAAGCAAAATCTCAACCCGAAAACCATGACGATATCTGTAGCCCCAACCCTATAACACTGAGCCCCAATCCTGGATGGAGATCTTCCCGTTGGAATCCCGGTCGAGAGCCCGAAAGACCTGCTCAGCTAAGGATGCTGTGTCCTGGGTCTAGGGTTTCAGGCGTAGGGTCTGGGGCTTGTGGAGAGAGAGATGAGGCGTTCAAGTTGCATTTTTGTTTGCTGAAGGCTTCCGGACTTTTTGTTGGTTCCAAATTGTCGATCGTTGTGAAAGCTTCCAGGATCTGGCTTTCTTGGGGCCAGGGTCCTCCTGTCCTAGACTCGTTGGAGGAATAGGCAACTCTTGACCTCCGGCTTCGGGTTTGGAATGGTGTTGAGGTTCAGGGTTTAAGGCTTAACAGGAGCCCCAGGTCACTTCTTGCATCCTGGAATCCTCACCCAAGTTAAACCTGTCAAACCAAGGTACTACGCTGTTACACGCCAGTCTGAGATGCAGGTGCCAAAGTCGACCAAGAACCATACCACCTGGGACCACCCCTGCCCCACCCCCAACTTGCCAAATTCTCGAACCCTCAGCCCCCCTAGACTCAAAGTCCAAACTGACACCCCGCGGCCTGCAAGCACAAATCCTCCCGGAAAAGGATCTTCCGGTCGATGGCTGCTGCCATGAACTCACCTCAAGAAAGGCTTCTGCCGCACACGGTGCTGAGGTGTCAGGGGTCATGTTCCTCCTCTACTACTACTACTACTACTACTACTGCTCCTACTCCTACTCCTACTCCTACTCCTACTGCTACTGCTACTGCTACTGCTACTGCTACTGCTACGGCTACGGCTACGGCTACGGCTACTGCTACTGCTACCACTACTACTACTCCTCCTCCTGCTGCTACTGATACTGCCACTACCACTACCACTACCACTACCACTACTACTACTACTACTACTACTACTACTGTTACTGTTACTGTTACTGTTACTGCTGCTACTACTACTACTACTACTACTAGTCCTGTCGGTTTCTGATTCTAGCCTTCTAGCCTTGGGGCATACAACAAGGCCTTTTGACAAGACAAGTTGCCAGCAACGAATCCATTGACTTCTTGAGTGTCGGGACTAGCCATCATGGAGTGGACCCATGATGGGAGAAACTCTGGGACCCACGATATCCAATCCTGCAGAACTCCAAAGCATGGCCTAGACCACCGAGACGATCCTTCTTCGTGTCTATATGCTGTGATGGCACAACAAAAAACGTCCAGGACGTCTCTGTATACATAAGATACCATGAGATCATGCAACACAAGTTTTTATGCTCAACCAGCCACATGAAGCGAAAACCGTGTAGCACCAGTTTTTTGATGACGTATCTTTGATTCCGAGGTGTGGTCGGGTCTTGCTTGTTTCTATAAGGGAGGACATGTGTTCTGTTCCAGGCGTGCTGCCTCCTTCGGTCTGGCTGGCCCGATGTGGATTTTGCAAGCTTTATACGGCAAGCAGCTGCAATTGCCAAGCTGGTAGGAGATTGCAATTTCCAGGGTCTTGCGGCGAAGGGCCGAAGGACCAGAAAACCGCGGGATCACAGGACCAGCAAACCAAAGGCCGAAAAACTAGCCGACAAAACAACCCAACGTTCGAATCTACAGGGCTTGTCACATTGGGAGATCCAGCTTGAAGCCACAACCCTCAACCTCGAACTAAAGTTTACGGCAAGTTTGGACCGCTGATGCACTTCGAGTCGAGATCTAGCAACTTCAGGCTCATGGGAAGGTACGGAGGCTCGGAGAGTTCGCGCTTCAGCATTTAGAGTTTATGATGGCTGATGATTCTTGAACTTGAAACAGAGACTTTACATGCCAAAACTGCTAACAACTTCTCAGTCCGGCCAGACGGCTTTAGACTGTCTACAATTCGCAGCGGCTTAGGAGTTTACCATTGCTTTCCTTACTTTGGGCTACGGCACGGATGGATTTATGGGGGGGATTTGGGGCTTCGGGCCTAGGGTTTTCTTTACAGTCGGGGTGCGCGAGCTATTTGACGACAGAATGGAACGAAGGCTGTCCCAAAGTTCGTATTCAGCGTTTTTGAATGAGAATGGATGTTGATGGTCAAGAACCGGCTGCGGTGGCTTCTACTGCAGTTGGAGACCCTGGCCCAACAGCGAATCCAGAACTCCCGGAACAAAAGGTTCTCAAACTCTGCTCTCAGCAAGATCGCTGTAGTCGATCGCGCCACTGCCGTCGGCATCCAATGCCTGGTGGCACGATTAGAGACATAAATTCTGATTTCTGCAACATTCGCCGGATGTCTCGTGTGATCCACTACTTGGGAGAGCACTCAATCCAGGCAAGTATCGAACGGTGCTAAGCTACATGTGATGTGCCGGAAACGTGTTTGAGGGGAATGACAGCATGTGTCCATTGTCTAAAGTCATGAATTTGTTTTATTTTACCATGCAACAAGTAATAATTCCGGCAACCTACATATAGAACGTGTTGGGATCCCCGCTGAAACCTCGAAGGTCTAACAAGAAACCACAAAGTCCGTGCCCAGCCAGTCAAGACCCCCAGGGTCACAGAGTAGGGCTCCGCATGAACTTGTTTGCTATATTGCACTACAAGCCGTCTGCGACCGGACGGGCTTCAGACAGCATAGCTCGACATCAATGTCTCTCCGCAGTCTGGATCCTAAATGCTCGGTCAGTCCATTTTTCTTCTCCTGGATCGGGGCATCCTTGATTTGTGCGAACCTTCCTGGTTCTACGTAGTGTGGCTGCGGCGCATAAGCGCCGCTTTTGAAATCAAGCGATCAACAATTGTCGGCTTCTTTGGGAAACCAAGATAGCTGCTAGGGGAGGTAGCGGGTGGGTATCGAAAATTTGTGAATCTGATCCCACGCCTCGTATAGCTGCGGTACTCGGATCGTCCGCAGAATCATACACGCATCAAGTTGCATCTGGACACTGTTCTGCTTCTTTGCGATTCTCGGGATCTTATGTGCCCGGATGTGCTCGGTCACTCGGTTCTTTCTCCTGGTTCAGGTATGGTCGACGTGTCCGGGCTACCTCCGTGCTTCCGAGCGGTGTGCACTCATGACCATTCCCAGAACCTCGGCCATCTTAAGTGCATTTTCAGGCATGTAAAGCCGAAACACAGAACGGCCCACGTCCACCGACCTAACAACGGCTCCGGGGCGAAGCTTGTAGCATCTCTGAACATGCTCGACAGAAGACGAGGCCGGTGGCGGCCCATATCACCATAATCAACGCTGCCCATGAAGTGAACTCTGCTGGATGCCTAGGCCTAGCTGGTTCGATGCGCATGTCATTGGCCGAGAACAACAGCAGCCGACCAAGGGCGAAGAGTGCCCGATGCGCAGATCCCGAAAGTAGGCTCGAAGACACTATCGACAGTTTGACTGAAGTGCTTGGCTCGTCTGCAAACTGTCACTACGCATCAAGAATCAAGATGCACACCAACAACTTCTAGGGCTCAAGGCTTAAGGGTTGTCAGGGCGTTGAGGCTGGGATCAGCCATGCAAGCTCGGGATTTCTGAGCTGAGCTTCTCAACAAACCCTGAACGATAAACCACAAACCGAGTCCTAAACCAAGGACCCACTGTTGCCTCGAAGAGATCCGCCAAATCCCCGAAGCTGTCCTCAGTTGTTTTGCTGCATGCTCTCATACAGGCGAATGTACTAGTTTTCTGTATCAGGATGAAGCTTCTGCAGTGCAATTGCCGTGTATGCCTGCTTTTCGACCCTACCTGTAGCTATCCTGAATCTATAGAAGGTCCGCCGACGACGACGGACGGTCTGACATGTTTTCGGGGGTTGGGAGCCGGCAGCTTGGACGTCACACCATGATTCGTAGTGACTAGAACAGCTGCGAGAAGCCACTGTTTCACGAAGCCATCACGATTTGCAAAACCAATCTTCAGGTCCTACCCCGCTGCATGGGAGTCCAGAAGAGACGCATACCCCTAAGCAGCTGCACCATGCCAGAGGCTGTTGAATCGCGCATCAAGCCTACACCAAGGACTCAAAAACGAAACTAAACAACAACGCTACGCTTGGGATATCCCATAACCGTGCCATAACCCTCTTGAGGTAAGCCAACAAAGTAGTTTATGTTTTGGTGCGTCTTCAGCTTCTGGCTTTAAACCTCACGGCCCGTCCAGCCAAGCTAGGCGAGCATCTTTTTTGAGGTCCTTCGAATCCTTGCTCACTTTCGAGAAGCTGAATCGGAATTCCTGCATTGGCAGTGCAACAGGTGCTCCAGGTTCTGGTCAAGGGCTACGGCTGCTCATGCTGCAGGGTGTGGAATGGAAATATTTTGATGAGGTCAGGGTTCGAGAGTGCGTTTCAGCATACGTCATACACACGAACAATCACAGCGATGCATTGCCTGAAGAAGACCTTCAAGATCAGGCTAGTTGATCGATCCGTCCTTTCCCTTCTACCGAAAGGTTCCATAAATTGATGGTCTCGTGTTCACGGGCGTATCGACCTGCATTCGCCAACCGTCGTCTACGTTTGGGATAAGCAGGATCGGGCTTGTGGGAGCTCCTCCAAGGACAAGGAACCGTCGCCGTTGGTGTCGCTGGCCTTCCATTGAGCGTGCGTTGGTTCGGAAGCGTGATGTCACAACAGTCCAGACTCAGGAATTATGAGTGCTCTACGCATGTAAACTGCAGAGCCACATTCTGTAAGTTTACAAACCGGAACGTGCCACTTGGGCATCGGTCTGCTGGCAGCTAACGGTAAGTTCGATCACTTGGCATCCAGTTGGGCTTGTAGCATCCGTATTCTGTAACAAGTTCTGGGACGGCATAAGGCTATCAGCGAAAGCAGACGACGCGTGGGAACGTAGTAGCTTGGTCCCCCAGCTATGCAGGCGAATCACTCTTTGCACGATATGCTAACCCACATCAAAAAATGTTGGAAAAAGAATCTGGCTTGTAGTGTACATAAGAATGTCAGTAGTGACCCGCGGTGTGACGAGACAGGCGCTCTAGCTTCCATCGTTTGTTTTGGGAGAAGCAGAGCTTCCAATCTCCTGTCCGAACATGCCGACTGTCCCTGAAACCATAAAACCTGAATGTTGGAGGAAGTTCAGCCGGCCGAACCAAAAACAACTGTAGGCAGATGTGGTCGATCTGCACCCACAATCATGCTTGAAGTTGCAGTACATTAAAACCCGCACGTTCGATCAAACTGTGACAAAGTTTCTGACACTCGGTTGTTATTGTTGTTGTTGTTGTTGTTGTTATCGCTGTCGTTGTCGTTATTGGTGTTGTTGTTGTTGTTGCTCACGCAACCTCTCGCGGCCCCGTGTCGAATGCATGTTTTCAGGCTTTTCAGTGGTCTTACCACATATTATCAGGCTTCTCAGGCTGCTCAGTGTTCCCGAAGCTTTCATGTTGCTTGCTTCCAAAGCGGGGGTGGGGCGGTGGGGTTGGTGGGGGGGGGCATGATGATGCACTTTGTCGGCTTCATCATTGGCAGCCTTTCAGGGTTTCAGGCGAGATGCCAGCGAATCAGAGCACACGTTGCTTGCTCTGCGTGCAGCATGCGCTGCACCCTAGTGGTCATCAGTTTGGGGCTCCGCGTGGGGAAATGGCCCGCAGCAAAGCAAGACGTCTGCAGCTCTGAGCCCGCGCTCACAACAAGATCATGCTCATCATGTTGAACATCATCATCACCGTCATCCTCAGCGTCGCTATTTTCATCACCGTCCTCGTCTTCATCATCATGCTCATCCTCATCATCATCACCATCATCATGAATTCTTGGATGTCGCACTGCTACTCGTCTTCATCATCATGCTCATCCTCATCATCATCACCATCATCATGAATTCTTGGATGTCGCACTGCTACTACTACTACTACTACTGCTACTGCTACTGCTACTGCTACTGCTACTGCTACTACTACTGCTACTACTCCTGCTACTGCTACAACTATACTACTACTACTACTACTACTACTAGCAGTGCGACATCCTGCCTAAACCTCAACGATAACTTTGCAAAAGACGCACGAATCGCATACACCTGTGAACCTTCGAAAACACTGGCAACCGTGTGACTTTTGTTACTACAACAGTGTGCTCATGCATTGAAATCAAGAAAGATGCATTCGTAAAACACATTTATCAGTAAGAATGCTGGTGTTCGTGGGAGAAATGCACGATTCGACGTTCAAAATGAACGGGGCCACCAGCGACTGTGTGACCTTGTTGTTGTTGTCGTTGTCGTTGTCGTTGTGGTTGTTGTTGTTCGCCGTTTAGCTTTGGCGGTGGTTTCAGTGCTGCTGGTGGTGCTCTCGCGGTGTTGTGGGTGCTGATGCTGCTGGTGCTAGTGTTGACGTTGATGTTGATGTTGTTGCTGGTGGTGGTGGTGGTGGTGTTGCTGATGCTATTATTGTTATTGTTGCCGTTGTTGTTGTTGCTCCTGCTGCTGCTGCTGCTGTTGCTATTGCTGTTGCTATTGCTTTTGCTGCTGCTGTTGGTGTTGGTGTTGGTGTTGGTATTATTGTTGTTATTGTTGTCGTTGTCATTGTTGTTGTCGTTGTCGTCGTCGTCGTTGTTGTTGTTGTTGCTCTTCTTCTTGTTGTTGTTGCTGCTGCTGCTGTTGCTGCTGCGGCTGCGGTTGTTGTTTTGTTGCTGCTGCTGTTGCTGTTGCTGTTGCTGTTGTGATTGCTGTTGCTGTTGCTTTTGTTGGTGCTGTTGCTGTTGCTGTTGCTGTTGTTGCTGCTGCTGCTGTGGCTGATGCGCTGCTGTTGTTGCTGATAAGCTGCCGCCGCTGTCGTTGTTGCTGTCATCGTCCTTCTTATCGTGCTTTTTGTGTTGTTCATTGTTGTTGATCCGGTTGTTCTTGTTCCCTCCCCTTTTTGCAATGGTATGGTGGTCAATGTTCTCATGCAATCTGAGTGTGATAAAAGCCAACTCCATTCCTCTGGGTGCGTATTGTCTACCGTCGACACGTTTCAGGGACAAGGCTATTTTGCTTGGGTCCAGCGCATGCTCATGGTCTACGACTCCACGAGATGGCAGAGTTAGGGCATCGGGGGTCTTAAGCGGCCTTGAAGGCATCGTAGATCTCTGGCAGGTCGTTGGCACCCAGGTGCCGCGCGACAACCATCAAGAGGATCCTAACCACATCAGGGCTGCATACGAACAAGTGAGAATCCGGCTCAAGGACGCGAGTATTCAGGGCTTTCAAGTGGACGTTAACCTTGCAACCACACCTCCTAAATCGAGTGATGCATACCTTGGCTAAATTCGAAGAATACCACGGCGGACTGCACGAGGCAGACGAAACGCAAGATCTTTTTTGCGGAAAATCCGACGCTACAAACCCAAAGCCCTGAACGCCTTCTTATCCTATGTTACATCGCTAGTGCCTATGGACTCGAAACCACGGAGTGGCAGCTGCCTTCGGAAGTAGGACATGCTCTGGTAGCGTTTCAGGCGCGCGGCCACCTGATCCGGGGACGTTTGGGAGCTTTTCAGGTTCTTAATTTTGGCACAGCTTTCGGCTTTAAGGCGCGGCCGTCAAGGTCACGGCCGAGGAATGGCGCGCGGAGCTGTGCCAGGTTCGAAGATGTTGCCATTGGGAGATTGCACTGGGTTTAGGGCAGTGACCTCCCCCCGGGAATTTCCCGACGCCCTGAATAACATGCTCCCGCAGACTTCCGGGGTCGGGGAGATAAGCTCTTTTCACAGGGTTGTAGAGGTCGAGCTGAGGAGATAAGCTCTCTGTAAGGCTGGGGGGTTGCTGCATCCTGGCCCTGTAAAGGGCAGCGAGCTTGCTTGTCAGCAGGGTGTACGGTAGTAATACGATAGTACACAAACAGTACAGTAGTAGTACATCAGCAACACAGTACTAGTGCAGTAATATTGCAACAGTACAGAAGTAATACAGCAACAGTAGCACGGCGGTATTACCGTAGTGGTACATCAGTGGTACAGTAGTTGTCCAGAAATGGTACACTAGCACAGCAGTAGCAAAGTAGTATTCCAGTCGTAGTGCAGTACCAGGGCTTCGGTGTACCTGGAGATGTTTAGGGGGGCGAAGACAGAAAGCCCTTGATGTTGAAGACTTGTCACTTCATCCCGCACTCCTCCCAACAACCGACCAAGCCTGAGGTGTCGAAATGTAGTACAGTGGTAATACAGTAGAAGTACAGTACGACGGTTTAAAGGTACCCGTGCAGGGGGTGTAGAGGACCCAAAACCTAGCAATTAAACCTCGACCACTCCAAGACAACTACCAAGACTTAAGCTCTTCGTTTTCCAGACTTGTCCTTGATCCACCAGCCTGAGGCCTGCCAATTTGAGTTTTCTCCGGCCTCTTGCCATCCTCCACTCAGTTCAGATTGACCATTAGTCAAAGCAAAACAAAAACATCGCCGGGCGAAACTCTTGGCGCAGTGTAGACGGACGGCCAACAAAACTGCATGTCCTGAGTAAACCACAGGAACCATGCACTAAAGAGGATCACCGACTTAAAGCTAGTGCAACATTAGAACTTGGGGTGCGGCATAACGGACAATGTAGACCATGAGAGGCCCAAAAGACTGTTGAGGTGCAGGTATCAGGGCGTGATTAAACTTTTCTGGCAGGCACGGCTGCTTTATTCAGGATGTTGAGCTGTAGGCTGTTCAACTTACGATCTCCGGGTGCAGCAGAATTTTCTCAACCGGCATGCTTTTGTTTGCTTGGACACGTGAGATGGACTTGTCCTGGCAGTTTCGTTGCCTCCGGATTAGGTCTACCTCAATCAAGCGCATCGGACATGTTCGTGACAGTTTCGTTGCGCCAAAGATGCTTCAATGTCCTGAAACACGGCGGATCTTTTCGTGACAGTCTCGTTGCTTGGCAAAATACAGCCGCTTTTGCTTGCAAAAGTTTCGTTGCACCGTTGCACCCGGGGCGTTCCCGATTTCATCAAGGGCAAAGGCCTTTTCTCGTGACAGTCTCATTAAGCCCAAGATGAAACAGAAACGTCGTGTTCGATCAACTTGTAAACATGGTGTTCATTCGACTCCCACGCAATGTCTTCAAATTGGAGAGGGTCTGGGTGCAACGAAATTGCCGTTGAACGTCCACTGCATCGGATCTGGTTGAAGACATACTGCCAGGGCACAAAGAAGAGTCACGAACAAACCATCTATTGCAGTCAACATGAAAGCCCGAAAGTGGGTTTGTTAGTTTCAGTTCGTTGCGCTCAGGACGTTTCCAATTCTAAGTAAATGCAGCCTTCCGCTGCACCCAGGACTGCGGCGGCTGTGTCTCGTGACAGTCTCGGTGTGGCAACTATATGGTTCCAATTGAAGTTTCGCAGTGTTCGTGTCGTTGCAGTCTCGTGGCGCCCACGACCTTTCCAGTCTGATCAAACTACGGCATTTTTATCGTGACAGTTCGTTGTGCACAGCAGGTTCCTGATTTGATTAGCAAACGAACAGATGTTTATCGCGAAGGTTTCGACGCCCCTTCTGTTTCCAGGTTCGTCTCGCTACGGTTTCGCTGTGCCCAGGAAACTTTCTGTTGCATGGATCAAACGCATCGGATTCTGTTCGCGACTGCTGTCCTTGCACCCAAACCGTTTTCGAAACAGTACCGTTGCGCTCAAGATGGATGTATCCAACTTGATCGAGAACAGCGGAGCCTTTCTGAAGTTATGCGGCGCCCAGCATTACGGGACGCTTCCACGGTGCCCCGGATTCTTAGTGTGACAGTTTCATTGCGCCCTCGATGTTTCCTGTTTGATTCGTTATTTCATTCCAGTTTCGCTGCACACATTTTCAACTTGCTTACGATGTTTGCAATTTGATCAGAGGCAGTAGACTTGTTCGTGACATTTCCGGCGCTTGAGCATGTCGGTCCAAGTGTAGAGTGCATGGTCGGGGCTTCAAACACTTCTTAAGGAGAAGCGGCGCTTGAGATCACCTTGTGGCGTTCCGGTTCCACACAGAGAACTGAGAGACATATCGCCAACAGCAGCTGCGTTAAGTCTATAGGCTGGGATTGAGTGGCTTGCGGTCTCCCTGAACTTCATACGGTGGTCCTGAATCTTGAACGATCAGCCTGTTAGCAACATTTCAGTCAAAGATTTCTTCTAATCGCAAGCATCTCACAAGTCCAAGTGGAACAAGAAGCTCAAAAAACATTCGGCCCGAAACCGTGGCCTGCGCTGGCATGGCTTCGACTTCGGCAGCATCCCTGACCTGGGAAGCCCAAGACAATAACACCATGAGCGACTTTTACGTGATGCCGAGATTTCAGAGTTTCGGGCTTTCTGCAAGGTCTGCAACTGCAGTCCATCCGCCGACTCGATGGATCTATCTTGATGTCTCGCGTTAGACTCACCGGAAGCAAGCATGGAGCCCCAACCTTGCTCTGCAAAGTGCAGCGCTCGTCAATACGAAAGATGCAATCAACTGTACAGTAAGAGACCAAATGGCCAACCTCCTACAATCCTACAGCTTCCAAAACAAGCATCCTGACTTCCACATGTCCACATGCACGTGACCGGAGCAGCCACAGAGACGGCCCTGAACCCCGCTCAAGCCTAGGCCCTAGGCTTCCTAGGCTTCCTAGGCCCTCATTCCAAGTAGCCCAGGGGTCCGCCAGAACCTCCTCAGCAGAGAGGCGCCGCGCAGGATCTGGCACCAGCAGGCGACCAATAAGCTCCTGAAGGCCACTTGCTGACAGAGGTCTGTCCGTCTGTGTCCCTGTCTCTCTCCATAGCGCATGTGTACGTACGTACAGATAAACGCCTGCAAACACACACACAGACACACAGAGACACACACACACACACGCAGACACACACACACAGATATATATATATATATATGTATATACATAAGCTCACCCCCCCCCCCATGACAGACCGCCGTGGGAAGGGGAAGGGTGGTGCCGGTGCCCAAGCATGATCTGTCAACAGATTGGCGACAAACACCTCTCCCAAACTCAAGTCCAAAAAATCCGGAATTTTTGTAAGTTTTAAGATGGTTGGCATTTCTGGATATCTCTACACGTGCATGCAACGCTCCTAGTCCTAATCTTAATCCTAGTCTTAATCTCAGTCTTGACTCAGTCCTGTTCTTAGTCCTACTCTTAGTACCACTACTATTGTTTGTAGTAGTCCTAACTCTAATATCAGTATTAATATTAGTATTGAATAGTTTTTGTGGTAGTCTTGATATTTGCATGAGTATTGGTTTAGTATTAGTATTAGTGTTTGATAGAAGTATAACAATCAATACTAGTAAGTATAGACTAGTGTTAGTGTTAGTTCGTTTAAGTGATAGTGTTAGTGTTAGTGCCGGTGTCAATGTCAGTGTTAGTATTAATACCAATGTTACTGTTAGTATTAGTATCAGGCTTAGTGCTGGTTTTAATATCAGTTTAATATTATTAGTATCAATATTGGAATTAGTTTGGATATGTTGGTATACTAACAGATTCGTATACTAACGGACTCATATCTCAACACATTAATGCATTCGAATAGTAGCATGTTTGTATACTTGTAGATTAGTACATTAACATATTAGTACATTGGTGCATGAGTATATTAGTACATTGGTGTAGTAGTATGTTCGTATATTAACATATTAGTACATTGGCACATGAGTACATTAGTATATTGGTGTATTCATATATTCGTATACTACCATAATAGTATATTGGTACATTAGTATATTGGTATACTAGTATATTTACTAGATTCGTATATTCGCCCAAATACAGTATTCGTATATTAGTATATTGGCATATTAGTATAGTATATTCATACAAAAACTCATGGTATATTATTACATTGGTACATGGGTATATTAACAAATCCTAACATGTTAGTACATGAATGCATTAATATATTTGTATTTCAATATAGTGGCATGTATATTTATGTGCAGGGGTATATTAGTATTGGTATTAATATACATATTGATATCAATATGAATATGATTATTGGTATTCGTAGGAGTATTAATGTTAATATTAGTACTGGTATTAGGCACATTCGTATTAGCCTTAATGTAAGGGTTGGAAATAGTATTAATGCTGGTACATAAATATTGGCACTAGTATTAGTACGAGTACTAGCATTAACACGTATATTAATATGAGCGATGGGCAATATTCGTTCACGCGAAAGCGGTCTTTGTCTTGATAGTATCGTTTTTGGGGGTGCAGTATATCGTTTTACATATCAACCGGACATCAGCGGCTTAAGCATCATAAAGTAAGCAATTGGCAGGCATGTCGAGTCATGTCGAGAACGATTCCTGACAACACCCAAAAGCCCAAACTGAGACTGAGCCCTCAACGACCCAAAACACGCTGACTGACTGGTGTAGAAAACGGAAGCTTGCCCCCAGCAAACGGAGCTTTTGACTTGCAGGGTTTGGGTGTTAGGGTTTGAACGTTTGGGTTAAGAGGGTTGAAAGCTTTTGAGACG